>MCJB01031991.1:41518-67522 GCA_002018475.1 Nicotiana obtusifolia | reverse complement strand
CCACCCCCCCCCCCCCCTCCCCCCTTCATTTTCTTGCTTTCACCCGTCAGCGTCCCCATCCCCTTTCTCCAAATCCACCTTCATCCCAAGTCCCAACAAATTAAATGTAGCTACTGACTACGCATTGAGGAGCGATGCGCGCTACTTTAAGCCCAATTTCAAAAATTGAAGAACACAAGAGTTGAAGAATATAGCAGTTTTCTTCGGCGTTCTTCCGACTTGCTCAAATTTTTTAATCCAATCTCAGTTGTCACTTCACAAGTGAGTCCAAACTTGAAATGAGAACTCTAATCACACTGATACCAAACCCTGATACCCAATTTTTACAAGCAACAACAAAATCAAAAGACCCAGTCGTTGTCTTCTTCATATAGACTTTGAAATTTTCGAACCAAAGCCAATCTAATCAACTCCAATCGACCTAAATCCGCAGATTTGGTTTCAAACACCTCATCAATTTCGACCTCCGATTTCCAGATCGAAACAACCCAGCTTCTTCCACGATGTTGGACAATGAAGAACGATGGAACACGAACTCAAATTTCAAGAGTTGTGAAGGGTGTCGAAGACTTCGTTCCAAATTTGAAGTCAAGAGCAATAGCAAGGATTAAATTCAGATCAATTCATAGTTTTAATACCAGATAATGAAGAACAAAGATGCATAACAACGCACTCAAGCAAAGTTTTCTAATTTTGTTTAAATATTTTTGTAATTAATTAAATATTTTTTTCAATTTTTTGATTTGACTACTGAAAAAATGAGTTCATGCGCCCAAGACTTTGTTAGCAAACACGCATATGCCACATCAGCAATAAGTGTTTACTTGATACACTTAATAGCCATTTGAAAGTGTCTAAATGGTAAATGAGTCAGTTGAGGTGTTTGTTTGGTTGTTACGGACAGCTTAAAGGGCCGTCTATGTATTTCGCCTTTTTTATTTCCAACCTTATGAGAGAAACGGCACTCATAGTTCCCTTCCTCAAATCCATCAACCTTTTTTTTTTGATAAGTACCAATCCATCACCTATTTATCACAATTGAAGATTATGTTAAATGTAAGGTATAAGAGATAACAGCAGTTACTTACAGTAGAAACATGCAATGTGGTCTAGCGAAAGTAAAGCATGACTTACCACTATTGAAGCAGGACACGGAAGAAATTACATAGAAGAATATCTAAAAGATCCTGCAAAGTAATGTGCATAGGCACCATACCATCTGTTCATCCTCATAAAATAACTTCAAGATCTTGAAAATACCTGATTCTCCCACAGCACAACCACCCCTAGAGCTTCTTGATGAGCGGACGAGAGATTATAATTTTCCTCAAATAGCCTCTCTATCTCCGAGGATTGTGAATCAATCTGAAAACAACAGAATAGAATGGTTTCCAATTTCACATAACAAAATGAGAAGAAAAAGAAAAGACAGATAGAGGTTTTACCTCCATTAGAAGTTTCAGCCGGCTACTTTCCAATCTTTCAATGGCCACAGCCATATCATGTAATTGCTTTTCAAGTCTCACCTTGTCTTCCTGAAAGGGTGGAATAAGACCTTAAACTAACATCATTCCACCGAAACTTTATAATACATAATCTCGTTTTGAACACGCGTTATAATATATAACCCTTGGACCATAGAGTTACCAAAGTACAATGGAACTTTTTTGAAGGGGCCAAAAGGATAAAGGGAATTAGCTAGAAAGTTAGCATGGTAAATAGACCAAAAGAAACAAAAATGAAATTGAGGAACAGTTTTACACAGCAAAAACTGAGTCAACAGGGCAATTACACACAATGGGATTTAGCGGCATGATTTAAAAAACAACAATTTTAATCTCACTGCACGAGCATTTTCCTTTTCTACAGAAAAACATAATAAATCTCAAATTTAAAATATTCAAAAATATTATCAACTGCAGACACATTGATTACCCCCGAGAATGTCTTCTGGGATGCCTTTCCGGTGACTTCATCTGTAATACACATAACAGAAATACAGAAGGATCAACAGATATCACAAGAAAGCCAACTGGTTGTTAAACGATAGATAATAAATACAAAACCAAAGTTCATATAACGCAAATGATTTCTAGTTAACTATCTTCGGTGATTCTTGTTTCTTATTCACTTCCTAAATTTTGTAGTGACTGTATTAACCTCACATTGTTTGCATCCCCCTCACTTGCTTCAATATGACCTACATTACTTTCTATTAATATTGATTGACATGAATTTATTGGATAATAACCTTCATCAATCCACATAGGCTCTTCTGACATTGTTGAGTGCACACCCAATTTTTGAGCTTGTAACTACTATTCTGCCTTTTCCTGCGAAATCTTTCTTTTCCTTAATCTTGGGATAAATCTCTTGAACTAATAAAATAGCCATTGCTTTTCTCCCTCTTTTTCTCCCAATAATGATCCAATAGCCATTGCCTTTATTTCCTGGCCAGAAAAGAAATAGTTATACCAACAATTCAATATTTTCAGCTATTTCCAACATTCTATCGCTTTCCTTTCTAAATAACCTTTTAGATCTTGTTTCCAATGTCTGACTACCCTCCATCCTCCGTCCTAGACAATCTCAGGACTGATCAACCTGCACTACTTCAAGCAGAACATATCTCCACATCTATTGAAGTTCCAGAAGACCTTGTAGAGGTACAATTAATTTTTTCTTTTTTCCATTTTCGACTTACTTTTCCAGTTCCCCCAAATGCTAGTCTTAAGATGAGCAAAGCCAGTTGAGTATCTTCTTATCAAGTAGAATTTTTCCAACAAAATTTTTCTTCCTTTCAACAAGCTCGTACACAGTGCCATATTTCCTATGAATTTGTTTGACTTCAAATCATTTTTCCCCGATGAGTAAGATTACAAAGAGGAGCCTTGGCGTAACTGGTAAAGTTGTTGCCATGAGACCAGGTGGTCACGGATTTGAGCCGTGGAAACAGCCTCTTGCAAAAATACATGGTAAGGCTGCGTACAATAGACCCTTGTGGTTCGGCCCTTCCCTGGACCGGTGCATAGCGGGATCTTAGTGCACCGCGCTGCCCTTTTTGAGTAAGAAATATTGCCTTCTCCATATGCAAATGAAAAAATAGCACCGATTATTTTCTCGTCATCACAATGAGGCCTTTTAATCTTCACAAAGACTAGCATTTTAATATGTTGACTTTTTGAACTTTTATAGAGTAATGTGTATAACTTGAATGTGGATAACGTAGTTTCACTATTCTCATGAACTTTCAGCTCCGGAAAAATTCCTATTGATATTTAAAAAAAAGTCAGAAGTAATCAAGCAGTCAAGTCATAAATAAATATCCGAAAATTCCTTAAGCCTTTATTCGGGATGTATCATGGTTCAGCAAAAATGACAAACAAACAGTAGTGCTTGTATTTACTTTTACACTAATTCTAAAAGCTAAGCACTTCAAATCTAACAAAATTGAATGATAAATACCTGAGACCTTATTGGACATAACAGCAAGCTTCTCTTCCAAATCCTGCTTTTGAGAAGTTAGTGCAGATATGCGCGCTTGCTCCACCACTAACTGCTGTCTTTCTTGTTGCCTCAACAGGGTCACTTGCTGTAATTTTAAAATGGTATAGCAAATAAAATAAAGCATTAAGAGAGAATCCAGACAACATAAACAAACAATGTACCTTTTTTTTTTCGATGAGGTAAGATAAACAAACAATGTACCTCTAATTGAGATTTTAGATTTGCTAGCTCTTTCTCCATAACATGCATATGATCTGGTGGATAATTCATTGGATTTACACCACTAACAGGACCGGACATTGGTTGCTGCTGTAATGACTTAAGTTCTGCTCTTAGCGCTGCTGCATCCTCTTCAGCCTAATCCCAAAAGGATCACAATGTATTAAGGTATACTATTCCACGACAACTCATCTTAATGCAAGAAAATATATGCATACCAGATATTGTTCTTCTTCTACTTCCTTCACACGTTTCTTAATTGCACGAAGCTGAGCTGAAAGATCCTCCTATATTTGAATAACAGGGTTCATATGAAAAACGAAGATAGAGCAAATATAAGGCTGAAAGAAGCTATGGAATGGTAGTAGAAACGATAAGTACTCGTGCAACAACTGCTGCATCCTTTTCCATAGCAACATCCTTGAGTGCTTTTCTTAATGAAGGTACAGTATTTTGCTCCTGCACTTCGAAAGAAAAGTAAGTGAAGCCACCATCTACTGAAAAGAGGTCTCAAAAACCTTACTTAAATTCCCTTTTCTTCCTCCTTTGAGCGAATGATAAGCCAAATTTCAGAGTGGTTTATCATCTAAGGAAAAGGATCGAAATGTGCAGACATGTTCCATCAGTCCCATTTTATGTAAGGATCTTTGACTAGACACGAAGTTTAAGAAGGAGAGAAGAAAGACTTTGAAATTTAAACAAGTCATATGCATTTGTGTGGCTATAAAAGGTAAAATTGAAAAGTTAAAGTTAAGTTGCTCCTAAATATAAAAAAGTAATATTCCTTTTCTTGACAAACTAAAAAGGAAAAGAGTGTTATATGAAATAGGAAAGAGGGAGTATTTCAATAGTGAAAGAGCAACTAAGTACTATTGATGTACTAATATCTTAAATTTAAAGTAAATTTGTAGCGTCATGGCGTCATCCACGTATAAACAGAATTGTGCTAGATTATGAGATAAAGATCGTATCATAAGGTAATGATATTTGTTTCATATTCCAATGTCTATGACTAACAGCAACAATGTCCACTGCTTACATCATACTTCATCAAAGTCCTTATATTCACTCCCAATACTTGTTGATAGTTTAAAGTAACAATCATAAGGGACATTATCAGATGTTACTGTGGCATAACAGAGATGTGGTAACAAGTGGTGTTTGAGCTTTAGAAGGGGTTATTTTGATTGGGAAGTTGAAGGATGGCTACCTTGCTGCAAGAATTAAGTCTGGTATCACTAGATGCTGAATATGAGGATTCTTTGCTATGGATTGGACAAAGAAATGGTGTTTTCTCTGTACAATCCTGCAATAAAATTTTCGTTGCCTTGGAGGATCAATTGGGAAGCCAAAATTCCTTACAAAGTGATATGTTTCAGCTGGATATTGGCTCATGATTGATATTTTGAGGTTTTTGGTCACCTTTGGCATCTCATTTTCATTATCTTTGGGATCAAACGGGTCATTCCAGCAACCAGTAAGAATCTCCTCTGCAGCTGGATGTATTTCAAAGGAAATAAGAAGCTGAAAATTATACAGAGGGCTATATGGAGGGCAAGAAACTTGAGGTGTTTTGCGGGCCAAGAAATTCCTATACAGGTGCTGAAATTTAAATATCCATGTAACTTAGCTACATGGTGTAATCTGGAGAATATGTATGATGAAGGGAGACCGCTAGATTTTATAGATTCATAGCAGAGTTGAGCTTCATCCTATTCTGGCAGAGGTAATACCCTATACTCTCTTAGTGCTGGAACTTTCTATTCAAAAAGCGATATTTTCGATTTCAAGGATCAGTAAAATTCCATAAACTCTTTAAAAACATTCAGAAAATTGATGACTTTCCAATAACTGATCATATAACTAATTTTTTCCAGAAGGGCCCATTCTATCTATCTATGTGGGCTATTTACATGACTGGTTCCGTTGTAGAATTATCACAAAAAACAGCATCCTTTCCCTATGACAAAAATGAATAAATACAGCATCATTTACCAGATCATTAAGACGCTTTTGCAACATGTTGTTCTCGGCTTCTTTTGTCTGAAGCTGAACAAGCAAAATTATAGAAGAAATCATGAACCATGAGAGATATTCATTAGTACACAGACAAATTATTCTATAAAAGAAAAAAATACCTTTAAGGCCAGTGCTCTATTTGCTTCATCCAGTTCTGCATTATTTTTTTGAACTTGTTTCAATTGAGAAACTAAACCACTCATATCATTCTGCAGTTTGCCAATTACGCATTCACAACAGGGAGGGGGAAAAATAAAAAATTGAACAGAAGAGAAGTGCACATTGAGACCTCTGATAGTCGAGTTGCACTCTCAGATCTTTTAATCCCCACAACCTCTGGCCAAAAATAAAAATAATAATTAAGATGAGGAGAAGAAAAAAGAAAAGGGTTCAGAAGATTAAAGCTTACCATTAGGGATATTGGTAAGATCGGGTCCAGAAGAGGTTTTGCTTAATCTCTCTGCTGCTCTCTTTTGACGAATTTCTTCCAACTGAAAAATGTGATATGTAAGATCATAAGCAGCGCAGCGCGAAAGAAACGACGACAACTTGCGGAGGAATAAAATTCTTACCGTTCGACGGCCAAGGGAGGCGTGGCGAGAGTCCATACCGGAAACCCAATCAATCTCAGACCCCTGCTTTGCCTAAATCAAATCTTTTTTGCTGTAGCCTGTATGTGTACAAATTAGGGGTGTCTGTTTGGTATGATGGAAATTCCCATTTTTCGCTCCTTATATCACATTTTTTTAAAATTGAAATAAAATAACTTCAAAATATTTTTCAAAAGCTACCCCTACCCTCTCACATGTAACCTCAATCTCTTCAACTTTAATTTTTTTTTTTTTTCGTTTTTTTGCGCCACTCACTCGTTCCAACCCCTTTAACCCCCCACAAAAAAAATATTATTCTAACCTTTTTTTTGTATTTTTAATTTTCTATTTTCTATGTTTTCGTTTTTTTACACCATCCACCTATCGCATCCACCCAGTCCCCCCGCAAAAATATATTTTTTAACCTTTTTTTTGTATTTTTATTTTTTTGTTTTCTATTTTTTCGTACCACCCATCCCAACCCTCTCCCCTCAAAATATTTCTTTTATATATTTTTAGTGTAGTTTTTTCATTTTTCAGTTTACAGGTTCGAAATTTTACAATTTCCAAAGTTATGAGTTCGGAAGTTTATGTGTTTGGAAATTTGCGAGTTTAGAAATTATAGAGTTCGCGGATTAGAAAGTTCAGTGATTCAGAAGTTTATGAAATTTGTAGGTTCAAAAAGTTGTTGGTTCGAAAGTTTATGGCTTCATGTTTATTGTATCTAAATTATTTATGAATACTCTTGAGAAGTTATTTTCCTTAATTTGCGTACCTAACACCAAAATATGAGTAAGATTACTACTTGTTTTTCAAGAAAATATTTTTTGAAAAATATTTTTCACGAAAAAAAAATTTCGTTATACTAAACACACCCCTAGGAGTCCCAACTGCAATTATAGAACATGGTTTTGACCCAATGGAGAATATTTTTATTGTATAAAAACTTTAGATAAATATATTTACTTTAATAAATTCACCTTTTATCTTGGAATATGTAATAATTTTACTTATATGAATAATGGGATCTGTTTTACACATCATATATATCTAAAATGCAAAAGTCTATATCTATATATGTGTATATATATATATATATATATAGACATCAAGGGGGCTGTAAGATTAGGGGATCGAGGGACCGGAAACAAAGGCCCTAAAAGATTAGGAAAAAAATAAACAAATGTAGGACAGGAAGCAAGTAACAATAAAAATAATAAAGCCTGTAGAAGATATAGTTAGAGTGCAAATAAATAAATTTATAGGGCAGAGCTTACTATATAAATAAAATGTGATAAAGTAAATTACGTAGCTCAGCCAACCATAATGCAGAGCAATATAAACATAAACTTGAGCAAGAGTAAAATAAATATAAACTTGATCGTTATTGAAACTGAAAAATTGATAATACAAGTTAAAAACTTATAATAATATACTAGAGAAAGAGCTCTAACCAATTCTAGAGAGAGGGAGAGAATTCTTTCTCAAAATGGTAGCGTAAGGTGTGTCTTTTACAAGTGATATGGGGGCTATTTATAGCCAAAAACTAAAAATTACATAGTGCTTTTTAATGTCATTCATGATGTCATTAGGAGCAAGTGCTAGCTGATGTAATGGATGATATCAGTTGTAATGTCATTGTGCTGTCGCTGATGTAATTTCTGATTAATTTCGCAGAACATTAAATCATAGTCTTCTTCTGACGATGATGATGATTTTTCAGACGAAGATGCTTAACTTTGTTGACCTGGAATTTATGTCTTGAGGGAATCAAGAATTTTCTCCATTTGCTGAATAAAATCAAGCCTACTGCTGGAACCGACATTGCGCATTTGCTATGGACTTTTGTTGTAAAAAATAAAATTTGGGCAGCATCTGTTATAGCTAGATACTACGGATGAGACAGAAAACACTTGTCTACTGCTGGCACATAGGCTTTGGATGAATCCCACATTGTGTACCATTTGTAGTGGCCTTGGAGGACTAACCATGATAGTCCTTTATGTCCTTTTGGCTTATGGAAGGAAAACTTCTGGGAGTATATCCATGAGATATGAAATTTGTGCAAAAATTGAAGGAGTATGGATATTTGCTGCTCACTAGAAAATCTATGGCAGAAATAATCATGTCTTTCTTTTACTGGCGCTGGGAGGATTTCAGCTCTATAACCATATGCAGGTCACCATTAATGTATAAATTACTGAGGGAATTCAGAGGTTAATTGTTTACTCCAAAGTATGAACCATAAATGCTTTTCGAGTTGGTTTTGGAAGGTAAAAGCATTCTTCCATGCTGCCTGATAGTCATAATAATTGTAAAATTGATGATCAAAAGGCTGAGAAAGTCTTTGTATTTGGCTGGATGGGTTCCTCATTCTTTTGGTGAGATTATTTTGTTAATCCATACCGTAATATGTATGACATATGATGGAGTCTTCTTTTCTTTGTGGGGTTTAAACAAGCAGGATCCGGTATCTGTGAGAATGAACTCAATGTATTTTTTGGTATGTTTGTGGGTGTTTTGAATGAAATTGGCTGCACGGCTAAGTATTTTCTTAGCTACCTCTTGGGGGTTGGAGTGCCAAAATTTTGGTTCAATTCGAATGAGTGGGTAGACACTTTCATTCTTAATATAAGTGGATTCCTCGGAGGAGGAGCCTTTGTTTGAAGAAATAGGTTGTGGCACTGGTAAAGAAAGTACCTGATTGGTTGTAGTTTTTGGGATGTTAGATAAACATCCAGTACCTGCAATGGGGCTTTTAGCCTCCAATATTTCTTGTGTGGTGCTTCTAGTAACCATAGAAATTGAAGAGTCCGTGTGACTTTAGGTTGCCACGGAGTTGGAAGAAGATGCGTGGCTTTGTGCCGCCACATTGAAACAATAATTTTTTATACAATTGGTACCGATCTCTCAGTTGTTTTTTAGATAGGCCAGGCATGGTCATTTGATCTTTAATTCCCATGAGTTGGCGCCATTGCATGAATTCTTCTTCTGTCCAAGGAGAATACATGGTCTGTGCTAGTTGCGTTTGAGCTTGTTGAGATTCTTCTTCCTCAACTAGGTCTGCCCATTTTTTTGGACTGAAAATTGAAATAGGTCCCGAACTTTCTATCATATGAAATTGGGGGACTCCGCTCATGGCGTAATTTAATGGCTTTCTGTATTTGGGCTGGCTTGGTCCAGCTGCGCCATTTGAGAGTTGCTTGGAGGCAATTGAAATGGTTAGTTGTTTGGAAACTAACATCTGTAGCAGACTATTTGATTACTGCTTCAGTAATATTTTTCTCTGGCGGAGGAGGAGCAGGAATTGGATGATCTGAAATTTCTGCTTTCTTTTTTCTTGGCATTTTATCTCCCTTGCAAGAACTCGCGGGTAAGAAAATATGAAATACAGTTTGATCTGCCTTTAATATATTCTATATCAAAATTAAAAATAGATAAAATAGTTTACTAGAAAATATATGTTTAGAAACAAGATTTTGTACATCCTTTTGTAAAAGAGATTTCGCAGCTTTAAAATCAATTCTTAACAAAAAAAATTAATTTAATAAATCAGCTTGAAATTTAGAAATGCAATAAAATAATTGGTAAATCTTTTTTCTAATTGTAGGTTAATTTTGTTGGGAATTATTCCAACGTTTTGATGCAAATGCAACAATTTGCTCCTTGTCATCTTTTTTTTGCTTTAAAATGCTACCATAACCAATATCTGATGCATCAGTCTCAACTATTTTAAATGTAGAAAGATCAGGGAGAGATAAGCAAGGAAGGTCTTTGACTTTCAATTTGATTTCATTGATAACATTGTTGTGGACTGAAGTCCACGGATGTGGAGGTTTTTTAACCTGTCGTGGAGAGGTTTTAACAAATTGCTAAGGCTTGGAATGAAATCTAATACATAATTAACACATTCTAAAAATCTTTGAAGCTGAGTTTTATCTAAAATTTAGTCAGAAAATTTATCAGCAAATTGTATGGATCTTTGAATAGGGACAATGGTTCCCTGCTGGATATTGTGCCCAATAAATCGGATGTTGATTTGAAAAAGACTATATTTAGTTTTTGACAAAATTAATCCATTTTCTTTGATAATATTAAAGAAAACCTTTAGATGTTTAAAATGTTGATCTACGCTAGTAGAAAATTCTAAAACATCATCAATATAAACAATAATAAATTTTGAAAAAAAATTAAAAATATCATTCATTATCCTTTGAAATTCGGAAGGAGCTTTTTTTAAACCAAATGGCATTACATTCTATTCATATTGTCCAAATGATGCCGTAAAAGCAGTTCTATATCTTTCCTTGGAATCTATTTGAATTTGCTAAAATCCTATTTTAAATCAAATTTTGAAAAGATAGTTGCAGCGTAAAGCCTTTGAAGTAAATCCTTTTTGTTTGAAATATGGTATCTAATCCAGCAAAGTGCTTTGTTCAAAGGTTTATAATTGATGACTAATCGAGGGACAACTCGTTCAATTTCAGAGTTTTTATTAACGTAAAAGGCAGCACAACTCCAAGGGGATTTGCTTGGAGAGATGATGCTTTTTTCAAGAAGATCATCGATTTCTTTTTGACAATGAATGGTTAACTCGTGATTCACTTGGATAGGACGAGCTTTTTTTGGATGGTTTTTTCATCAAAGTCAGGTTCCTAAGGGAGCCTAACAATGTGTTTCTTGCGATTCCAAAAGGCTGTAGGTAAATCATCACAAAGTTCTTCTTGGATTTTGGTTTCTAAAGTTTTTATCTTGGATTGGAGAGAAGAATCTCGAAGTTGTTGTTGTAAACTTTGGAACGCTACTTCTTCTTTGAGAAAATTGATCTGTGCTTCTCTATTTTTTATGGTAGACAAGAACTTTGCCATCGGAGGTCTATCAAAAGGAAGAAGGGTTCTACTTCCTATACGTTCGATTAGAATTCCTTGTTTTGTTACCATAAAAGGTATGGGCTCTTAGATGAAGGGAGTACCTAATATAACTGGATTTGTAAGGTCTTTTACTAATAGGAAAGAACTTGAGGCTGACAATAGAGAATTTTCTAGGGAGGTTCTAACTTTAACATTGGAGAATTTGAAGCTAATTCCTAGTTTCCTGCCGTTAGCAGCTCTAAGACCTTCTTTGTTTTTTTCAAAGAATTTGGTTGGAATGGGGCCTTCTTGTATGCAGTTGAGATTTGCACCTGATCAAATAAGACAATCATATCCAAGACAAAGGACTTATTGTCAATTAGGATGACTCTCATATGCCATTTTTTTAATGAAAATTTTGGAGAGGTGGTTGATAAAAACTTCTTGTCAAACTTGTTTAGTTTCAGTTAGTTTGGGCTCTTCAGGTTTGGTAGAGAGCTGTTGGAGAACAAGACGGTCTAATTCTTGTCTAGCCTTAATTTCTCGAATTTCTTCCTTAAGGAATGCTATTTTAGTTTGGAGATCTTGGATAGTTACTACCTTAGGCTTTTGGAAAGGGAATCTACTAAGGATATCAGTAATATTGTAGGTATTGGAAACTTGAGGATGATTGGAAAAGACACTAGATGAAGATGTAGAAGGCTTATGTATTGTTCGTTTGACTTGCTCGAGATAATACTTCTTTTGCTCAGAGTCTTGAAGATTGTGTATTATTTCAAGAAAAAGATCTTGTTCTTTGGAGAGAATATTAATCGCAGGTTCCTCTTGACTAGACTGGGATGAAGATGATTTTGTGTCATCATCTTCGAGTTGGTTAAATTGCTGTTCAAGTTGATCATCAGCAACATCAGAAGTGTTACTATCTTCTAATAAAAGTTGTTCGATCTGGTTAAGAACAGACTCATCTAAATCAAGATTTCTAACTTTGTTAGACAACTTGCAGTATTTAGCTATATGACCTGGTTTATTGCATTTGAAACATTTGCCAAAATTGGGAGTTTGAAAGTTTGTTGGTTTATGCTTACTGGGAAAAGTTTTGGATTTAGAAGGAAACGGTTTGGTCTTCCTAAACGTGGGTGCAGAAGACCTATATTTTGTAATCTTCATATCCTTGGTTGTTCGTCTCTTATGTGGCTTTTTACAACAAGGTGGCAAACCAAATTGTTTACGAACTACCTAGATCTCAGTGAGTCTATGTTCTATCTTTGGCCAATTGTCTCAATGTCTTATCACATCGACAGATTTTGAGAGCGACATGTTGAACGAGACTGGTAAGTTGGCCATAGGTGATTTGTTGGTAAGGAATAACATCACCAGAATGCTGATTTTGGAGTTCTTCTTTAACTAAATTCCTAAGAGACTTAGGTAGGCCTTGTAGGAATTTTTCTTTCTAATATGGGAGATTTTCATCAGGTTTTTTGTAGATTCGGGTAAGAAAAGAATCTTTATACCATATGAAATCTGAAAGGATTTTACACTTAAGGCTGTTAAGTATCTCAGAAGATCTTTCCCTAAAGATACCTGGACTACCTATGAATGTTTTGATAATGGTATAAATCAAGGTGTTGGTTGAATTAGGAATGGTAAGGCCATCCTTAATAGTCATTTACTGTAATTTGGCCACAATATTGTATTTAGAACAACCATCTATATTTCATTCGTAGATATTATTGGCATTATAATTGTTTTGCATAACATTGGGTCTTTTTTCTAAGGCTACATAAGTATGGGTAGCTCTAGAATAGTAAAGTCTTTGGGGTTGAGGCCAGTTGAAGGATCCTGTTCTAACAGGGGAAATTTCTAGGGGAGGATTTCCATGAAATTGTTCTAACTGTGAATTGATTTCTTGGTCAGAATCGACTTCTCGGTGAACCTGTACAGAAGAATCGTTAGTTGGGTTATCCTGAACAATCAGGGTTTTCTCAATTTCTAGGATCCTACGCTGAAGGTTAGAGAACTGAGGATAGTCTTTAGCTTGGTGGATCCAAAGTTCCGTAGCGAAATTTCTAAGGATCTCATAAGGTTTAAATAAAAGGATTGAAGAAGTGGATGTTTCTGCTGGCTTAGAACTAGTAGATGCTGAAGGTGATTTTGTAACTAAATATTCACCAAGAAATTGTAAATATTTATTTGTATAATTAGTTTGTTCAAAAATATTTTTAATATCTTTGCATGTAATAGCTTCATTTTCGTTTTTTAATTTGAAAGGATTAGCTACTACTGAAGTATTTGCATAACTTGTTGAAAATCCGCGTGCTAGAGGAAGTTGTGAGATGACTTCCTGTAACGACCCGACCGGTCATTTTGCTTTCTAGATTCCGTTCCCCTAATTAAGACTCCCCGTATGTGCTTTTACTGTTATATGACTTGCGAGGATGGTTAGTTCGGGTTTGGAAGGGTTCGGGTTGAAATCGGAACACTTAGTTCCTTAATATTGGCTTAAAATGGTTAAGTTTGGCTTGAGTCAACGTTTTG
The DNA here is from genome assembly GCA_002018475.1 of Nicotiana obtusifolia. Lineage (NCBI taxonomy): Eukaryota > Viridiplantae > Streptophyta > Magnoliopsida > Solanales > Solanaceae > Nicotiana > Nicotiana obtusifolia. The sequence continues at coordinate 53,802 of MCJB01031991.1, read as the reverse complement.
AGTAAATAACCTCGGAACTGGGATTTGACAGTCCCAATAAGTTTGTATGATGATTTGGACTTGAGTGTATGTTCGGATCGGGTTTCGGATGACCTGGGAGCATTTCAGCGCTTAATATTGAATGTTGGCGCATTGAAGGTTTTTCAAGTTCTTTAAGTTTGGTTTGGAGTAAGTTTTGATGTTATCAAGGTCCTTTTGTGATTCCGAGCCTGAGAATAGTTTCGTATGGTAATTTTTGACTTGTATGCAAAATTTGGCGTCATTCCAAGTAGATTTGATGGGAATTGGACGCGCGGAAAAGTTTTAGGAAGTTCTTGAGTTTCATGGTTTAATTCAGGAATTTTGGCATCTGATTCGTGATTCTAGATGTTTATTTGGTGTTTTGATTGCGCGAGCGAGTTCATACGGTATTTTTAGACTTGTGTGGACGTTTGATGTGGAGCCTCGAGGGCTCGGGTGAGTTTCTGACGCGTTCGGAGGGGTGGAAGGACTTTAATTTTTCTGGGTTTTTTTTGCTTGTGCCTCGGGTATCGCAAATGCGAGGTTTTGTTCGCATTTTTGAACCTCGAATATGTGAGGTGGGCTTCAGTATTGCGATGAAGCCTGGGCGAGGCAGGACTCGTATTTGCAAGCTTTTCCTTCGCTTTTGCGATCAGCACCTCTTCGCAAATGCGAAATTTTTGGTCGCATTTGCGACTATGTCAGAGAAGGCCAACCTTTGCATTTGTGATGGTTTCGTCGCAATTGAGACCCTCACATTTACGAACAAGATGTCACAAATATAACATCTGCGACTAGTGCAAGGGCTTTTTATTTCGGGACTTAGCTTCATTTCCCTCATTTCCCACTTGGTCTTAGGCGATTTTGAGAGCATTTTGTGGAGGGAATTCATCAACATCAAGAGGTAAGTGATCCCTATCAATTCATTAGCTAAATACGCGAATCATATGTAGATTTAACACGGAAAACTTGTAAAATTAAAGGGGATTTGTGAAAAACCTAGGGTTTTGGTAAAAATTAGATTTGACCACGAAATTGGTCATGGAATTTTTTTTAAAATTATATATTTGAGTTTGTGAGGCTATGGGTAATATTTATCTTCGAAAATTTTCGAAATCCAGGCACATGGGCCTGGGGGTAAATTTTAGGAATCTTCCAATTTGGTTTAGGTAATTACTCTAATAGCTAAGTTATGAACTTGTGAGTGTATATTGATTAATTTATATAACATTTGGCTAGCTTCAGATTGTTCGGCATCAAGTTGAGGCTTTAGAGCGAATTTACAGACAAGAAAATGAGCTTTGAGACGAGGTAAGTCTCTTGCCTAATCTTGTAAGAGGGAATTTACCCCATAGATGTTTTAAATTACTATTTGCTTCTAATTGTGGGGGCTACGTATGCACGAGGTGACGAGAGTCCGTGCGTAGCTACTAATCATGCTTAAGTCCAGGTAGTTTTAGGATCCAAATTATGAAATACTTGTGTTGTTTGCACTCTACTTGTTAATGTAAGTGCCTAAACTATATTGGAGCTTGATGAAGGATTCGTAAAGGCTGAATTTCACTTACTTTGAGTTTTGGCGGGTTATTTGACCGTTAATAGAAATTGTGCTTCCTTATGTATTAGTCTTGTGATAACTTTTAAATCGGATGTTCATAGAGTATTCTCTCTTCTTGTAGAACGGGCCGAGCGCCTCGGCAGCATAATAGATGCATCTATGGTACGTGCCGCTCGACCCTCGGGAGTGGTACACATTATTTTGGATCGGGCCGTACGACCTCAACATAAATCGTGCGTGTTAATGATTGGAGCCCGAATACACTTGATATTATTTTCATGACTTGAGAGGTCATAATTTATTTATTGGCCCGAAATTGATTTGGAGTTAGTATGTGTTAGTTGGAGATTTTTGGAAATTACTATCAGTTAAAGAATCATTTATTCACTGCTTGCTATTATGTTATTGTTATTATTCACATATTCCATGCCTATTTAGAATTTTTGTATTTTTATTGTCGGCCCATAGTAAGTGTCAGTGTCAACCCCTCGTCACTACTTCTTCGAGGTTAGACTGGATACTTACTGGGTACATGTTGTTTATGTACTCACGCTACACTTCTGCACTAATCGTGCAGGATATGAGGCAGGTGCATCTGGTGTTCATTCAGGCACGCACCCCCCTTATTCTGAGGCATAGTGGTGAGCTACTCTCTGAGTCCGTTGTGCAGCACCCGCTGTCTCTCTCTTTTGTATTTACTTTCTTTCTATCTCGTTTCTGACAGTAACTTAGGTGTTTTGTATCTTCTACTTGTTGCTCATACACTTGTAACACCAGGTCTTGGAAACATGCTAGTAGACACTTGATGGCTTTTGAGTATTTATTTCACCATACTTGTTCTTTTATTTGTTTTATGCTTTACTTTATCAAATTTTCCACTTCTTAGTTACTTAATAAATAAAAACCAACTACCTTGAAATTATTAGAAGAATAAATACATGGCTAGTTCACTATTGGCTTGCCTAGCAGCAACATTAGGCGCAATCACGACCTATAGGAGAAATCGGCTGTGACATTTCCTCTCCAGAGGAGGTTTTCCAAATTTTTGAAACATTAACTGATTTAGAAAAATAAAAATCTAATTAGTGATATTCAACATAAGCTTCAAACCATTCAAAAAAATTAATTTGTTCTTTTATGAAGTTTTACGACTCATAGTAAATACTTTGGAGATTTTTTCTTTCGTCTCCTTAAAAATTATAGAAAAACCAAGTTCTTTTGAAAATATTTTCTTGTGAATAAAAATTTGCTCGAATTTTTTCTTTATCAATTTGAAAATCTTTTTCCAAAATACCTAATTCAGCCCCTAAAGCTGTGTAAGTTGGAGATTGAGGTTGTTCATAATTAACTTCTGTTTGAGGGGCTGTTTCTATATAATATTTGGCTTGTGGTATCCTAGAGTCAAAATTAGCAGTATAAATCTAAGTTCGATCTATCAATACAACATAAAAGCAAGTTAAAACAAGAATAATAATCCTTACTTCCCCCATGGCTCTGATACCAAGAAAGGAAGCATTAAAGTTATCATCGTTAATTTTGTTCTAATTACTTGCAGATCTAAGCTATGTCTTTCTTCCACCCTTTCTCCTCCCCTTCAAAAAATTCCTTCTCTTCTATAACTTCTTCATCTTCCTGCTCATCATCCTCCTCCAATCCCAAACTCAAAGAAGAAATTAGCTTTTCTAATTTGCAGCAATCAGTTGATGACTGAAAGATCCTTAAACATCCACAGTCCACAATTTACAAGTTTTCACAATGGCCCTTAACCAGCGAATTGCCATATTTCTACAATTGAGCAAATCATTCCTCTTGAATCAGATCATGAGGAAATAAAACTTTTAAAATCCACGTCTATAGAAAATATAGGAGAAAATACAATTATGTCCATTTCGGTTTAGTATAAATTGTAGCTAAACCTCTGTCCAGGGAAGGTCTAGACACGTCTCTGCTCCTCCATTTTAGATATTCTAGATTTTTAGACTTCATTGATTCCTTCCTAGGAATGGTAGAAACCAGCCTCTGTAGTGGTCCAATTTACTTTGATTGTTTTTCTAATTTTACAGTGTTTCTTAGAGATAGAAATATCTTAGATTCTTTAACTCTTAATGTTAAAACAGCCAATTATAAAACCAAAACTGGATCCTTACTGGTAGCAATTATTTATAGAATACAGTATAAAGCCATGAGTTCAGCCTTTAATACTGCAGCCATGAAGACCCTCCATAAAGGTGAAACTGTTGTTTTCAAAACAGATCTACAAAGATCTCATCTATCGACACCAAAACCCATTTCTTGGAGCCAAGTTTCTCTACCACAAAACTGGTTACTACAAGATGCTACTTAGGCTGAGTAACCAAAAAATACTACAGTATCTCAGATCCAACAATATTCTAGCGGATCTGTAGCCATTTCCTTCCAAAGGTCCCTTAGCCAATGAGTCTCTGTTTGTTCCTCTTCGGCACAGTCTTGAGATCCAGTCTGGACGACATTTAATATCTTCCTTTCCTTCTAGGATAGAAACTGTTAATTCCAAAGAATTTACTATGAGTCTTTAAACTTCATAAAAGAACAAACTAATTTCTTTAAATGGTTTGAAGCTTATGCTGAATATCACCAATTAGATTTTCCTTTTTCTAAATCAGTTAATGTTTCGAAAATTTGGAAAACCTCCTCTGGAGAGGAAGTCATCTCACAACTTCCTCCAGCACAAGGATTTTCAACAAGTTAAGCAAATACTTTAGTAGTAGCTAATCCTTTCAAATTAAAAAAACGAAAATGAAGCTATTATAGGCAAATACATTAAAAATATTTTTGAACAAAATAATTATACAAATAAATATTTACAATCTCTTGGTGAATATTTAGTTTCAAAACCACCTTCAACATTTACTATTTCTAAGCCAGTCAAAACATCCACTTCTTCAGTCCGTTTATTTAAATATTATGAGATCCCTATAACTTTTGCTATGAAACTTTGGATCCACCAAGGTAAAGACTATCCTCAGTTCTCTGACCTTCAGCGTAGGATCCTAGAAATTGAGAAAAACCTGATAGCTCAGGATACCTCAACTAACGATTCTTCCGTACAAGTTATCTGAGAAGTCAATTCGGACCAAGAAATCAATTCACAGTCAGAACAATATCATGATAATCCTCCCCTAGAAATTTCCCTGTTAGAATAGGATCCTTCAACTAGAGTCAACCCCAAAGACTTTACTATTCTAGAGCTATCCATTCTGATGTAGCTTTAGAAGAAAGACCCAGTGTTATGCAAAACAATTATAATTTCAATAATATCTATGAATGGAACATAGATGGTTGTTTTGAATACAATATATTGGCCAAATGCAACAAATAACTATGATAGCCATTGCATACCGAACTTCTCATAACTGTTCTGACCAGCTTACTTCCCATGTCTTAGTAGCAGGTTTCACAGGTCAACTTAAAGGATGGTGGGATACCTATCTTAGCGAAGAAGTTAAGAACCAAATTCTCTTAAGTGTCTGAGTTGATTCAACGGGAGAACCAATTCTTAAGGATGGCCTTACCATTCCCGATTCAACCAACACCTTGATTTACACCATTATCAAAACATTCATAGGTAGTCCAGGTATCTTTAGGGAATGATCTTCTGAGATACTTAACAACCTTAAGTGTAAAACCCTTTCTGATTTCATATGGTATAAAGATTCCTTTCTTACCCGAATCTACGAAAAACCTGATGGAAATCTCCCATATTGGAAAGAAAATTCCTAGATGGCCTACCTAAGTCTCTTTGGGATTTAGTTAAAGAAGAACTCCAAAATTAGCATTTTGGTGATGTTATTCTTACGAAAAAATCACCTATGGCCAACTTACCAGTCTCATTCAACATGTCGCTCTCAAATCTGTTGACATGATAAGATATTGAGATAATTAGCCAAAGATAGAACACAAACTCGCCGAGATCTAGGTAGTTTCTATGAACAATTTGGTTTACCACCTTGTAGTAAAAAGCCTCATAAGAGACGAACAACCAAGGATATGGAGATTACGAAATGTAGGTCTTCTGCACCAAAGTTTAGGAAGACAAAACCGTTTCCTTCTAAATCCAACAAACTTCCAAAACTCCCAATTCTGGCAAATGTTTCAAATGCAACAAACCAGGTCATATAGCCAAATACTGCAAGCTCTCTAACAAAGTTAGAAATCTAGATTTAGATTAGTCTGTTCTTAACCAGATCGAACAACTTTTATTAGAAGATAGTGACACTTATGATGTTGCTGATGATGAACTCGAACAACAATTTAACCAACTCGAAAATGATGACAAAAAATCATCTTCATCCCAGTCTAGTCAAGAGGAACCTGTGATTATTGTTCGCTTTAAAGAACACGATCTTTTTCTTGAAATAATAAGCAATCTCCAAGACTTTGAGCAAAAGAAGTATTATTTCGAGTAATTCAAACGAACAATAGATAATTCTTCTACATCTTCCTCTAGTGTCTTTTCCAATCATCCTTAAGTTTTCAATACCTACAATATTACTGATATCCTCAGTAGATTCCCTTCCCAAAAGCCTAAAGTAGTAACTATCCAAGATCTCCAAACTGAAATAGCATTCCTTAAGGAAGAAAATGGAGAAATTAAGGCTAGACAAGAATTAGACTGTCTTGTTCTCCAACAGCTCTCTACCAAACCTGATGAGCCCAAACTAACTGAAACTAAACCAGTTGAACAAGAAGTTTTTATCAACCACCTCTCCAGAATTTCCATAAGAAATTGGCATATGAGAGTCATCCTAATTGTCAATAAGTGCATCGGGAAGCATCAGAAATTGGCTACTGAAGTTGGTGAATCGTCTGCTTCACGAAGCACTGACAAAAATAATATGTTTGCTCTTCTGGATTTGCAAGAAAATGAGGAAATTGACATCAATTCCTTTATTGTGGAAAAAAATAATGCTGCTGGAATTGATGATGCAGTAGCTACACCAGTAGCTGAAGCTGGAAAAACAGAAATGGCTCACAAAAGGAAAGGAAAAGAATCCACTGCACATTGGGTGCAAAGAAGTTTCAGACCAATCTTTGTAGAGACTAACACTTCTTGCCCGGAAATACCTTCGCAAGACACTTGCGTAGAGCGACAACTGATTAACAATGCAGAGAAATTGACAACAAAGGGGATGAACAGTACAATTAGAAGTGGAGGAAATCAACTGGCAGAACAAACGCTAGAGGACTCTGAGGATGGAGAAGTTCATGAAGACATAACAAAAGACAATGAAGAAGATGAGGATATAGCAGCTAAGGGCCAATCGAACAAATGTACGATTGACAACACAACAGATAATCGAGTCCTACTCAATCACACCAGCTCTCAAAAATAACTCGAAGACACATCGAGTCAACCACTGGTTGAGAACAATTCTGTCAATCCTCAACAATGTGTACAAAAACAGCAAAAAGAAGGGATAGCAGAGTCCAGAGAATTAATAGCCACAGTTGATGGAGTACCATTGTATATGTACGAGGCAGAGTTGCATGTACCTGGTGAGTCGAGCAGTGAAAAAGGAATGCAATTACAAGTTAATATACCATTGAAAAGACCACTACAAACAATCCATGATATTGTTACTCACAATGTTGAACCAACTGGTAACATTTGTTTACAAAGTCAGCAGATGGAGGAAGAAGAAGAAGATGAATCAACTGCCGCAAATCTTAAGCAGATAGCAAGGGAGGCTGATATATCCCCTGCATCAAGCCTTAAGGCAGTGAAGAAGAACAAGAAATCAAAGAACAAAGAACAACCCTCAAGAATCCTGCCCAAGAGGGCAACCTCGCACAATAATTGATGATGAAAGTCCTTATATGGAACATTAGGTCTGTCAATACAGAACAGGCCTTTCCAAGACTGATCAAAATGCATCAGGAACATAATTTTACTGTTGTTGCACTGATGGAGCCATTTCAAAAAGCTGGTCATATACAAAGATATAAGAGCAGGTTGCATATGGACGATGCATATTCTAACATCAACTGCAAAATCTGGTTGTTCTTTAATTCAAATCTTGAATGGGAATTGGTGATGGATACGGAGCAGCAGGTAACAATTAAGTTAGTGCACCATGACTGTGAGAAGCAAATTATCATGACTTTTGTCTACGCCAAATGTGATGCTTTGAAAAGACTGGAACTGTGGGACAATCTGTATTACCTAGCCAGTGATATGGACATTCCTTGGATGGTCGGTGGTGATTTTAATGTAATTTTATCAGAAGAAGAAAAGATAGGAGGACTGCCCGTCTTACCACCAGAGTATGAAGACTTCGCATTCTGCGTTAATTCGTGTGGCCTTTTTGATCAAGGTTATAAGGGCAGCCCATTTACATGGTGGAACGGGAGATCGAACTCGGAGTGTATATTTAAAAGGTTAGATAGCATCTTAGTAAATTCAGAATTCCAGAAGCTTTTCCCAACTGTTGATATTGAACATCTTATCAGAACTGGTTCTGACCATGCTCCATTGCTCATGATCTGTGGTGAACAAGCAGCGACATTTGTAAAACCCTTCAGATTTTTAAATTTTTGGACTAAAAATGAAAGTTTTATGGATGTCGTTCGAGAGAATTGGTCAGCTGATTTTATAGGCGACCCATATCTCATTTTTAAGCATAAGCTTAAAAAAGTTAAGGCCGCTTTATCAAAGTGGAGCAGAGAGACTTTTGGAGATATTTTCAAGCAGTTGGCAATACTTGAAGACATTGTGAAGGTGAAGGAGATAATGTTCAAGGAAGATTCATCGAGAGAAAACAGAATGGTCCTTCAAAGAGCACAAGAAGAACTCAAGAGATATTTAGCAATCGAAGAACAGTACTGGAAGCAGAAGGCTAGAATGACATGGTTCGAGGAAGGTGACAGAAATACAAGATTCTACCACAATCTTGTAAATGGTAAAAGGCAAAAGCTACAATTAAAAAGGATCCAAATTGATAATGGATACTGGATAGAGGGTCAAGAGCAGTTATCGAAGGCAGCAGTTGAGTTCTTTCAAAAACAATTTACAAGTGAAGGAGAACCAACAGATTTTTCTATGCTGGAAAATATTCCATCGATGGTAACACTGGAGCACAACTTGGAATTCTGTAGATATCCAACAATGGAAGAAATAAAGGCAGCTGTGTTTGAATTAGGTAATGAGAGTGCCAGTTGACCAGATGGTTTCACAGGACACTTCTATCAGGTATGCTGGGAGATCCTTAAGTTCGACATTCACAGTATGGTCCTTCACTTTTTTGGAGGTGCTCCATTGCCGAAATCGATCATTCATACGAATCTAGTCATGCTGCCCAAGAAGTCTACAGTGCAAACCTTCTCTGACCTAAGACCTATTAGTCTGAGTAACTTCATCAACAAAGTCATATCAAGAGTCATTCATGATCGACTGGAAGGCTTCCTCACTAACTATATATCACACAATCAATCCGGATTTCTAAAAGGCAGGAGTATTTTCGAAAACATTCTACTCACACAGGAGATTGTCACTGATATAAGGAAGAGAGGAAAGCTAGAAAATGTAGTGATTAAGCTTGATATGGCAGAGGCGTATGATAGAGTTTCTTGGAAATACTTGATGCATGTATTGAGAAGAATGGGCTTTGCTGAGCATTTCATAAACATGTTTTGGAATTTACTGTCGAATAACTGGTACTCCGTGTTAGTAAATGGACAATCCACAGGCTTCTTTAAATCAAGTAGGGGAGTAAAGCAAGGAGATCCACTATCTCCAGCCTTATTCATTCTTTCTGCGGAGGTACTGTCGAGATCACTCAATAAGCTATTTGATGATAGATCGTTTGTGGGATTTGGAATGCCAAAGTGGTCAGACCCCTTGAACCATTTGGCATATGCAGACGATACCATAATTTTTGCATCTGTTCATACACCATCATTGAACAAAAGCCTTTGTACCATGCTGTGCCAAAAGATTTTCATGTACAAGAAGATTATCAGGATGTATGTGAACTGTGACAACAAGGACAATGGAACCATCAATTGTTAGAGCAGTTACTACCAGCTGATATTGCCACACATGTTAAAGAATTTGTGGACCATCATGATGCAAGCAGAAGCTGGGATACACCTTACTGGACACTCACTTCATCTGGGAAATTTTCAGTCACTACTGCTTGGCATCTTTTGAGACATCGAGCAAACAAAAACAGAGAATTGGAACTCATTTGGACCAAGGGACTGCCATTTCAGATCTCTTTTTTCCTTTGGAGACTGTGGAAGCAAACATACCAACAGATGATTTATGGAGAAGGCAAAGATACGTAATTACCTCAAGATGTTGGTGCTGTCAAATACCTCAAGAAGAAATAACAGAACATATCTTCTTAACGAGTCCTACAGCTACGAAGGCATGGAAGATGGTTATCGGTGCAGCAGGAATAATCACTCTTATGGTACAACTGAAACAAGTCATACGCAACTGCTGGAGTTTCAAATGCTGCCCAAAATTGCGACCTTTGTTTCAAGCGGCACCTGCAATTATTACCTGGGAATTATGGAAGAAAAGAAATAAAGGGAAGCATGGAGGCAATGTGACATCGAATAGGGTCTGTCATGAAGTGAACAAGACACTATATTTCCTAGCAAAGAATAGATACCCATGGTTAACAAATCTACCTACATTATGGCCGAAAATAGTTCAATATCTAGAAGCCTACAAGCCACTGGTGGTTACCAAAAAAGTGATATGGCAGTTTCCATATAAAGGATGGTACAAATGCAATACAGATGGTGCCTCGAAGGGCAATCCTGGGCCAAGTTCATTTGATTTTTGTGTAAGAAAGGATGATGGTGATTTTGTATACGCTCAAGCAGGGTATATAGGAATAACCACAAATATGGTGGCAGAAGCAAAAGGTTTGGCAACTGGACTTCAATACTGTGTTGACAAACACTTACATCCACTCATTCTGGAAACGGATTCATTGATTTTGAAGAAGGTGATTGATGGAGATTGGGATACACCTTGGTCGATCAGTTCAGAAGTGAGGAAGATCAAAAGCTTGATCAACAATTACAATGTCATTGTACAGCATGTGATGAGGGAGGGCAACACTGTCGCGGATTTTTTCACTAATATGGTTTTCTCTTTTGCAGGAATCATTCAGTTCAATGCTTTTAATGAACTACCAAGTGCAGCAAGGAGAATCATAAACTTGGACAAACAACAAACACCAAACCTAAGGATCAGAATTGCAAAAAGAAGACCTCTTGATTAAAGAAGGAAAGTGGCCTATAGGCAGACAATTTCATATAGTATTAGAACATTTCCCAATGGTATTAGCATGTTCACATGCTCATTCTGGATTTATACTAATGCTATATGAAGACTGTACTGTAGGAAATTGTGATACCACAACAACAATAGATCAACTGCTACTAAGATTCGACAATGCACTTTCTACTGCAACTGGAAAACAGTCGACAAGGACTGAAGAACAACCCAAATTGGTGATGTTTGCTATTGTGATGGAAAAGAAGATCAGTCTATTAAGTTTTGACAATGTCGCTCCTATTTGTCTACTCTATGCAATTGAAGAACAGTGGAATTTCACTGAAGGACAATCACAACAGGAAGAATCGCGAAAAGAAGAATTTCTGATCAATGCTGGAAAGTGGATTATAGGCAGACAATTTCATATAGTATTAGAACATGTACCAGTGGTATTAGCATGTTCACATGCTCATTCTGGAAATGTACTAATGCTATATGAAGACTGTACTATAGGAAATTGTGGAACTACAACAGTTTTAGATCAACTCTTACTAAGACTCGACAATGCAGCCCCTACTTGTATACTCTATGCAACTGAAGGACAGGGGATTTTCATTGAAGGACAATCGCAACAGGAAGAATCGCGAAAAGAAGAACTTTTGGTTAATGCTAGAAAGTGGCCCACAGGCAGACAATTTCATATAGTATTAGAACATCTACCAGTGGTATTAGCATGTTCACATGCTCATTCTGGAAATGCACTAATGCTATATGAAGATTGTATTGAAGGAAATACTAATGAGATTGAAAAGAAAATTGGTTTGAGGTCGAGAAGGACAACACTGTCGGGGCCCCCTTTTTTCACTAACATGGTTATTTCTTTTGCAGGAATCATACATCTCAATACTTTTAATGAACTACCAGGTGCAGCAAGAAGAATGGACAAACAACAAACACCAAAGCAAAGGGAAGTTCAACTGTTTTATGCTGGAAATTGGCCTACAGGCAGACAACTTCATATAGAATTAGAACACTTTCCAGTGGTATTAGCATGTTCACATGCTCATTCTGGAAGTGTACTAATGCTATATGAAGACTGTGCTTTTGGAAATTGGGATACTACAACACCGACAGACCAAATGCTACCAAATCCCGACCATGCAACTTTTATTGCAACTAAAAAACAGTCGAAATGGACTGAAGGACAATCCAAACTGGTGATGATTGCTATTGTGGTTGAACAGAGGATTGGTCTATTACAATTCGATGCTAACATCTCAGCAGCAGAGGACATATATTAAACTGACCTTCTTTATCTGTTGTGTTGCGAACTTTCAGAGAACTGCTTTAACATCATGATCAAGCACATCTCAAGGAGACAAATAGTCTACAGATTCGACATCAAGCATCGAAGGCAAATATCTGAGGACATCCTGCACGATCGACATCGAA
>MCJB01031991.1:27236-41498 GCA_002018475.1 Nicotiana obtusifolia | reverse complement strand
TGTGGAACAAATACTGTAAGAAGGAAGCACCAACTGTTGTTCGATTTAAAGGAGGATCGCATGTATGGAAACAAATGTTGAAGGCAAGGGACAACGTCGATCATGAAATTCTGTGGGAATTAAACAGTGGTGAAACGAGCATTTGGAATGACAATTGGACAGGATTAGGGCCTTTGTACCATGCTGTGCCAGAAGATTTTCATGTACAAGAAGATTATTAGGATGTACGTGAACTGCGACAACAAGGACAATGGAACCATCAATTGTTAGAGCAGTTACTACCAGCTGATATTGCCACACATGTTAAAGAAAATGTGGACTATCATGATGCAAGCAGAAGTTGGGATACACCTTACTGGACACTCACTTCATCTGGGAAATTTTCAGTCACTACTGCTTGGCATCTTTTGAGACATCGAGCAAACAAAAACAGAGAATTGGAACTCATTTGGACCAAGGGACTGCCATTTAAGATCTCTTTTTTCCTTTGGAGACTATGGAAGCAAAAGATACCAACAGATGATTTATGGAGAAGGCAAGGATACGTAATTACCTCAAGATGTTGGTGCTGTCAAATACCTCAAGAAGAAACAACAGAACATATCTTCTTAACAAGTCCTACAGCTACGAAGGCATGGAAGATGGTTATGGGTGCAGCAGGAATAATCACTCTTATGGTACAACTGAAACAAGTCATACGCAACTGCTGGAGTTTCAAATGCTGCCCAAAATTGCGACATTTGTTTCAAGCGGCACCTGCAATTATTACCTGGGAATTATGGAAGAAAAGAAATAAAGGGAAGCATGGAGGCAATGTGACATCGAATAGGGTCTTTCATGAAGTGAACAAGACACTATATTTCCTAGCAAAGAATAGATACCCATGGTTAACAAATCTACCTACATTATGGCCGGAAATAGTTCAATATCTAGAAGCCTACAAGCCACTGGTGGTTACCAAAAAAGTGATATGGCAGTTTCCATATAAAGGATGGTACAAATGCAATACAGATGGTGCCTCGAAGAGCAATCCTAGGCCAAGTTCATTTGCTTTTTGTGTAAGAAAGGATGATGGTGATTTTGTATACGCTCAAGCAGGGTACATAGGAATAACCACTAATATGGTGGCAGAAGCAAAAGGTTTGGCAACTGGACTTCAATACTGTGTTGACAAACACTTACATCCACTCATTCTGGAAACGGATTCATTGATTTTGAAGAAGGTGATAGATGGAGATTGGGATACACCTTGGTCGATCAGTTCATAAGTGAGGAAGATCATAATCTTGATCAACAATTACAATGTCATTGTACAATATATGATGAGGGAGGGAAACATTGTCGCAGATTTTTTCACTAATATGGTTTTCTCTTTTGCAGGAATCATTCAGTTCAATGCTTTTAATGAACTACCAAGTGCAGCAAGGAGAATCATAAACTTGGACAAACAACAAACACCAAACCTAAGGATCAGAATTGCAAAAAGAAGACCTCTTGATTAAAGAAGGAAAGTGGCCTATAGGCAGACAATTTCATATAGTATTAGAACATTTTCCAGTGGTATTAGCATGTTCACATGCTCATTCTGGAAGTGTACTAATGCTATATGAAGACTGTACTGTAGGAAATTGTGATACCACAACAACAACAGATCAACTGCTACTAAGATTCGACAATGCACTTTCTACTGCAATTGGAAAATAGTCGACAAGGACTGAAGAACAACCCAAATTGGTGATGTTTGCTACTATGATGGAAAAGAAGATCAGTCTATTAAGTTTTGACAATGCCGCTCCTATTTTTCTACTCTATGCAATTGAAGAACAGTGGAATTTCACTGAAGGACAATCGCAACAGGAAGAATCGCGAAAAGAAGAATTTCTGATCAATGCTGGAAAGTGGATTATAGGCAGACAATTTCATATAGTATTAGAACATGTACCAGTGGTATTAGTTTTTCTGACAAATACCACTATGAAGGAAACTTGGACAATTTCCTTCATATGAAGATTGTACTGAAGGAAATACTACTGAGATTGAAAAGAAAATTGGTTTGAGGTCGAGAAGGACAACACTGTCGGGGCCCCCTTTTTTCACTAACATGGTTATTTCTTTTGCAGGAATCATACATCTCAATACTTTTAATGAACTACCAAGTGCAGCAAGAAGAATGGACAAACAACAAACACCAAAGCAAAGGGAAGTTCTACTGTTTTATGCTGGAAATTGGCCTACAGGCAGACAACTTCATATAGAATTAGAACACTTTCCAGTGGTATTAGCATGTTCACATGCTCATTCTGGAAGTGTACTAATGCTATATGAAGACTGTGCTTTTGGAAATTGGGATACTACAACACCGACAGACCAAATGCTACCAAATCTCGACAATGCAACTTTTATTGCAACTGAAAAACAGTCGAAATGGATTGAAGGACAATCCAAACTGGTGATGATTGCTATTGTGGTTGAACAGAGGATTGGTCTATTACAATTTGATGCTAACATCTCAATGACAACACTGGAAACAAGCATCAAAGTCACTGGAATCAAACTTCAGCAGCAGAGGACATATATGAAACTGACCTTCTTTATCTTTTGTGTTGCGAACTTTCAGAGAACTGCTTTAACATCAGGATCAAGCACATCTCAAGGAGACAAATAGTCTACAGATTCGACATCAAGCATCGAAGGCAAATATCTGAGGACATCCTGCACGATCGACATCGAAAATCAAAAGGGGACAACTTACAGGTTCGAGGTCGAGAGGGGGACAGTCTGTAGGACCAGTTGCTACTGTCACCATCTTCTTGTGAGCAGCACTCGACTCTGTCGACCATGCTGAAAATCATTTGGGAAGCATCCACCAGAAGCAACATTGCTAATTTTCATGGTCGACCATTACAATAAGTACACAACCAACGACGTAATGTGAAGGAAGATTGACATCCATTAAATGCAAATCTTGGTGCCTGGTGAGAGCAATAGAGGTGCTGCAAATGTTTTGCAAAGGCGGATGAAAGCACATACCTTCACTCACGGAAATTTGGTTGCGATACGAGTTGTAATAGATAGTGTTATTATACTACTAGAGCTAGAATATGTCGCATTTTCTTAATTTCCTGGACAAGATGAAAACTTTGTACTATTATTTACTTTACATATATATATATATATAACCTCTAGGCAATCAACTTAGAGGTATATTTGCTTAAAAAAAAAATAACTGGCCCTAGTACTATTTTTACCCAAGGCTTTGCTACGTCAGGTATTTTAACTGAAATACACCAATCTGTAATATTAGTACCTGCTTTTCAATCCGAGTGGTTAATAATGCACGTAAGTATGATGATATTGGGCTATGCAGCCCTTTTATGTGGATCATTATTATCAGTAGCACTTCTAGTGATTACATTTTGAAAAAACAGACAACTTTTTTATAAGAGCAATGGTTTTTTAAACGAGTCATTTTTCTTGGGTGAAAATGTTTTATAAAATACTTCTTTTTTTTTTCTGCTAAAAATAATTACAGGTCCCAATTGATTCAACAATTGGATTATTGGAGTTATCGGGTTATTAGTTTAGGATTTACTTTTTTAACCATAGGAATCCTTTCGGGAGCGGTATGGGCTAATGAAGCGTGGGGGTCGTATTGGAATTGGGACCCAAAAGAAACTTGGGCATTTATTACTTGGATCATATTTGTAATTTATTTACATACTCGAACAAATAGAAATTTGCGGGGTGCAAATTCTACAATTGTAGTGTCTATAGGCTTTGTTATAATTTGGATATGCTATTTTGGGGTCAATCTTTTAGGAATAGGGTTACATAGTTTTGGTTCTTTTCTATCAACATTTAATTGAATTCAAGACAAGTTATTGCAAATACAAGAGCGGGCGGCGCATTGTATGAACCAGCGTGCGAACCGTGTGAATCATCAATACAATATTTGATTCACACGGTTTTCAATTTCATTCTTTTACTTAACTTAAGAGTTAAAAGAAGAAAAAAAAGAAGACTTATTTTCATTGTCCAAGAATGTTTTTCCAAACAAACATAGGTTTTTTTTTTATTTCAGTCATCCAAATTATCTATAAAAAAAATTAGATAGAATAACTGCGACCTTGTCAACTGCTAATGAAAGAACGAAATTCGGGTATATACCAATACCTATTATGGGTAAAAAGATGGAGATCGAAAGAAATAACTCTCGCGGTCCAGAATCAAAGAAAGAATCCTTAGGGGCATTAAATAGATTGTATCCATAGAACATCTGGCGTGACATAGATAATGAATAAATAGGAATTAATATCATTCCAATTGCCACTACAAAAGTAATTAGTATTTTTGTAATTAAAAGATATTTTTGGCCGATAATTATTCCAAAAAAAAACTATCAATTCGGCAACAAAACCACTCATACCTGGTAATGCAAGGGAAGCCATCGAAAAGCTACTGCACATCGTGAACATTTTTGGCATTGGAATAGCTATTCCGCCCATTTCGTCAAGATAAACTGTGACGACCCAGTTAGTCGTCTCGTGAGTTATCACTCCGTTTTCTCCATTTCTGCTTTATTATGCTTCGTTATCCGTGTTTTATGTGATTGAGTTGAGTAGTTTGCGTTCGGAGTGGGTTTGGTTAGAAATGAGACACTTAGTCTCTTTTAAGAAGGTTTAAGTTGGAAAAGTCAACCGGATGTTAACTTATGAGTTAGAGGGCTCAGATGTGAGTTCCGATGGTTCGGTTAGCTTCGGGAGGTGATTTATGACTTAGGAGTGTGATCGGAATTGGTTTTGGAGGTCCGGTGTAAAATTAGGCTTGAATTGGTGGAGTAGTATTCTGGCGATTTCCGGTTGTTAGGCGAGATTTTGATCCGAGGGTCGGAATGGAATTTTGAGAGTTGCTATAGCTTCGGGGTCGGAATCTAGTTCTGAAAATCTTCATAGGTCCGTTATGTCATTTATGACTTGTGTGCAAAATTTGAGGTCAATCGGACTCGATTTGATAGGTTTCGGCATCGAATGTAGAAGTTGGAATTTGTTAGTTTCATTAGGCTTGAATTGGGGTATGATTCGTGTATTTAGCATTGTTTGATGTGATTTGAGGCCTCGACTAAGTCCATATGACGTTTTAAGATTTGTTGATATATTTGGTTGAAGTCCGGAGGGCCTCGAATGGATTTTGGATGTTTGATGGAGTTTAACTTGGGCATTTCAAGAATGTGTCAATATCGTCTCTTCAAGAATAAGTGGTATCATATTATGCAAATGGACTCCAAATTCAGTTTTAATTGAAGCATTAAATCCGTATCGAAATTTCGGAGTCATAGCAAAAAGAATCGTCCAATTCGGACATCGTATGAGAAAGTTATGCCCATTTTTATGTCAGGAAAAAATCGCCAGTGCCCAGAGATACTGGAACCAGCGCCACAGGCAGCGCCCGGCGCCACCTGTGGCGCCCGAGGCAGAAAGGTACTATAAAAACGGGGGTTTTGGCCATTTTGACAAAATAGAGTTGGGGGAGCTCGGTTTGGGCGATTTTTAGAGGGGTTTCCACAAATTTGAAGGAGGTAAGTGTTCTTTATCATAAATCCTTCATAGATCATGATTCCATACTCATTTACATCATAAATCCATGAATCTATGGAAGAAAAATCAGATTTTTTTTCTTCAAATCTTCAAAGAACAAAAATTTAAGATTTGAAAGCCAATCCGATGTCGGAATTTGATAATTTTTGTATGGGTGAACTCGTGGGGAGATAAGGAACCCGTTGATGTGAAAATTTTTGAACTTCGAGAAGTGAGCCCGGGGCTCGGGTTTTGCTAATTTCGGGATTTCTTGGTATTTTTGGTTTTTTTCGCTTGGGCTTTGTTCCCTCAACATATTGTGACGTAATTGTTCTGAACTTGGATAGATTCGACGCACGTGGAGGCCAATTCGAAGGGCAAAGGCGTCGCGAGCTAGAAATTTAGCCGGTTCGAGGTGAGTAGTGATTGTAAATGATGTCCTGAGGGTTCGAAACCCCGGATTTTCACATCATAGTGCTATATTGAAGTGAGGACACACTCGATGATGAGCGTGGGGTCGTTTACTACTGGGACTGTGGCTTGGTCCGTCCCGATTGATGATTTTTTACTACATATTTGATTGAAACCTATTCGATATCATCATGTTTTGGGCTGATTGACATATTTGGGCTTCGTGCCAATTGTTTGAACCCTCCGGGGATTTTTATAACTATTTCCTCACTATTTGTACTTATTACTTGAACTCAGTCATGTTGTTTCCACTGTTGTACAACTCAGCCACTTTTTACTCAGTTTTGAGATTTACAATATTTGAAATGATGTTTGGGCTGAGAATTACTGTTTTACTATGCTCGAGGGGCTTGTGATGATTTTCTGATTGAGTGCGGCCGAGGGCCAGGTGTGAGGTTTTACTGAGTAATACGAGGCCGAGGGCCTGAGATACTGTATATACGCCACGAGGTGGCTTGATTGATATGAGGCCGAGGGCCTAGATGTATGCCACGAGGTGGCTTGATATAGCACTTGGGCCGTAAGGGGCCCCTCCCAGAGTCTGTACACCCCCAGTGAGCGCAGGGTACCCAGAGATAATACAGTTGGTAACAATGACAACTGTAGGTTACGGTTGGTAACAATGACAACCGGTAACTAGAGATATTGCAGTTGGTAACAATGACAACTGTAGGTTACAGTTGGTAACAATGACAACTGGTAACCAGAGATATTACAGTTGGTAACAATGACAACTGTAGGTTACAGTTGGTAACAATGACAACTGGTAATCAGAGATAATACAGTTGGTAACAATGACAACTGTAGGTTACGGTTGGTAACATGTCAACCGGTAACCAGAGCTGTGAGATTGATACTGAGCCCAGGAATATTACAGTTGGTAACAATGACAACTGTAGGTTACAGTTAGTAACATTGGCAACTGGTAACCAGAGCTGGGAAGATTTTTAAATGATTTCTTACTAAATTACTGTTTTCAAATAATGATTTACTGCTTCATTATGCATTGCCTTGTGCTTTACGTGTTTCCTTACTTTCAGTGATTATTTATACGTGCTACTCACTGAGTTGGAAGTACTCACATTACTCCCTGCATCATGTGTGCAGATTCAGGTGTTATTGACTCCGCTCCGAGGCATTGACTACGATTGTCAGAGCGGTGACTCAGAGACTACGAGGTAGTTGTTGGCGTCCGCAGCCCCGTATCTCTTTATATTGTTATTTCCACTTTCTCCAACTAATTGTGCCAGAGATATTGTAATTGAAATTTTGTTATTAGGATTTCATTAGTTGCTCATGACTTTGTGACACCCCGATTTGGGCTGTAGTCGGGATGGTTCACTATGTTTTTTCGCAAATGACTACTATTAAACTATGTTGTGTTGTTCTCTTGTTAAATTAACTGCTTAAAATGAGTTATGGTTCGAATTGGCTAGCCTTGTCTTCACGAGAGGCGCCATCACGACCGGGTTTGGGATTTTGGTCGTGAAATAAACAACGCGGATTCTATCATAAGTCGTTCCTGCCAAGAAAAAAAGTGTAGCACCAATAAATCCATGAGATATTATTTGTAAAAGGATTCCGCCCATTTCGTCGAGATAAACAACGCGGATTCTATCATAAGTCGTTCCCGCCAAGAAAAAAAGTGCGGCACCAATAAATCCATGAGATATTATTTGTAAAAGGGCTCCATTAAGTCCCGTATCGGTTAGAGAACTAATTCCTGTAATTATGAAACCCATATGAGAGACAGAGGAATAGGCTATTCTTTTTTTTAAATTCCGTTGGCCAATATATGTTGAAGCTGCATAGATTATTTGTATTGTACCTATTATCATCAACCAAGGAGAAAATATAAAATGGGCATGAGGTAATAATTCCATATTGATTCGAATTGATCCATACGCTCCCATTTTCAATAAAATTCCGGCTAGAAGCATACAAGTACTGTAATGTGCTTCTCCACGGGTATCTGGTAACCATGTGTGTAGCGGGATAATGGGCGATTTGACAGCAAAAGCAATAAAAAATCCAATATAGAATATTATTTCTAAAACCACAGGATATGACTAATTAACTGATGTTTCAAAACTTAATGTTGGTTCATTAGAACCATATAAAGCAACACCCAAAACTCCCATTAAGAGAAAAAATAGAATCCCCCGCCGTGTACAAAATAAATTTTGTTGTTGAGTACAGACGTTTCTTTCCTCCCCACATGTATAGAAGTAGATAAACATGAATTAATTCTAACTCCCACATGATGAAAAAAAGTAAAAGGTCCCGAGACGAAAATGATCCAATTTGACCACTGTATATTGCTAACATGAGAAAATGGAATAATCGAGAATCTCGAGTAATTGGCCAAGCCGCTAAAGTAGCTAAAGTAGTGATAAATCCTATTAATAAAATGGGTCCTATAGAAAGTCCATCTATTCCTAATCTCCAACAGAAATAAAAAAATTGATCCACTTATAATCCTCCACTAGTTGGATTAATGGATCATCCGATTGGAAATGATAACAAAATGCATAAGTCGTTAAAAGGAGTTCTAAAATACATATACATATGGTATACCACCTAATTACCCTATTTCCTTTATGGGGAAGAAAGAAAATTAAGGAACCCGCAAATATTGGAAAAACTACAATTATTGTTAACCAAGGAAAATAATTCGTAGTAAAGACAAGATAGACTTGGACCATAAAAACCCGTGCTCAAAATATTTTGATTTTCGAGCACAGGTTTGTCGGTAAAAAAAATTAAATGGATTCAAGTAGAGTTTTCTCGAACGTATCAATAAGCTAGACTCATACTGCAAGTTGTTTCATGCCATAAATAAACTCGGACACTCAAGAAATCTGTTGGACAGGCGGAATCACATCTCTTACAACCAACACAGTCCTCGATTCATGGAGCAGAAGCAATTTGTTTAGCCTTACAACCGTCCCAAGGTATCATTTCTAATACATCGGTGGGGCAGGCTCAGATACATTGAGTACATCCTATACACGTATCATAAATTTTTACTGAATGTGACATTGGGTCTATACGTTTTTGAATGTTATAAATTTTCGATCTAGTAAACTTAGAAACAAATCATATAATCATATATTTATATACCAGATGAATCAATGAGTTATCATAATTTTCTAATCAACCCCCTTCTGGATTGGTTTATGAGATATGAGAGAGGGCCAAAATACTTTGATTTCTTATGTTTTGCAAACAAGATCACACCTTACGTAGCAAACATGCTAATTAAAATCGATTTATCAATCTTAGAATCTAGATGATTAATACTAATTATTCAACAAATTTGATTGGTTGACGAGTTGATTATCTGTTACGGTAAATTGAAGAAACAATAGCCAGTCCAATGGCTGCTTCAGCGGCTGCAATAGCTATAACAAAAAGTGAGAAAATGTCTCCTTTTAATTGATGATTATCAAAAAAATCAAAAAATGTTACAAAATTTATATTAACTGCATTCAATATAAGTTCAAGATACATAAGGGCTCTAACCATATTTCGACTCGTGATCAATCTATAGATCCCAATAGAAAATAAATAAGCACTCAAAACAAGTACATGTTCGAGAATCATTAAACAACTCCTTATCAATCTCGACTCCTTTCAATATGAACAACAATTCAACTGCGGGACTGCGGCGCATACTTCTCCAAGAAAAGAGCCGAGAACTGCTGCTAAGTAAGGGGCGCTGCACCAACCGGCCTACGCCTCTCATACGCCTCCCACTAAGTGAAGGCAGCTCCAGAAAACTGAAAGGTGGTAAATGCCACACCACTAGACTCAAGAATCCCTGCTGTACGGAGCATCCGCTGACACTTATCAAGAAAACCCTGGGCATCCTCGCCCTCAGCACCACTGAATGACGGAGGCTGGAGTCTACCAAACCTCTCAAGACGACGCTGTTCATCATCCGGCATAACTGGTACTATGAACTCCTAGGCTGGTGCAACCAGCTGGGCTGGAGGTGCCCTAGCGTCTGAAGTCCCTGCACTACCAGCTCAGGTGTGTGAGCAGCGGGGATCTGATTGCCTCCCCCGGCCTGTGAAGTAGCTGCTGCTGTGGTGGCTGAAACTGCCTGAGCCAGGCCAGTGCAAACGGATAAGATCTGAGCCAAGGCCTCCTGAAGACTCGGAATAACAGAAGTTTAGTGCTCGGTTCAACAAGTTCGCACGACAAGAATTTTGAAGAATATGAAGTTTTTACTAAAAGGTTCTGCAGCCTCTCGAGGATAAATACAGACATCTCCTTTACCAATCCGCGAGACTCTACTAAACCCACTCATGACTCGTGAGACCTATGTAACCTAGCCTCTTATACCAACTTGTCACGACCCTAACCCCGAACCCGGTCGTGATGGCGCCTCTCATTAAGACAAGGCAAGCCAATTTAACCAAAATCTCATTTTAAGCAGTTAATTAACATCAAAACAATATAAGCATGATCTAATAGCAATAATTCACGGAAATATAGCTAACCATAATAGAAACCATCCCGATACAGCCGAAACCGGGGTGTCACAAGTCATGAGCAACTATGGATCCTGATACAAGACTACTAAATACAATATCTGGCACAACTGTTTGAAGAACATAGAAACAATAAGATAAGGGAGATACGGGGCTGCGGACGCCAACAGCTACCTCGTAGTCTCTGAATCAACCCCTGGACGGGAGGAGTCAGCACTTCGGAGCGGAACCAACAACGTCTGAATCAGCACACATGGTGCAGGGAGTAATGTGAGTACTCCGACCCAGTGAGTAATAAATATAAATAATGAATGAAAGTAAGAAAGTACGTAAAGCACAGGCATTCTATAATAAAGCAGTAAAACATCATTTGAAAACAGTAAATTAGTGAGAAATTAAGTAAAATTTCCTTTTAATAGGTAAAACATTTAATTTTTCAGGTAAATAATGTGAAGTAAAAAAAAAGATAGAAGATCGCCCCTCGGGCTCAGTATCAACAAATACGCCCCTCGGGCAATATCGCAGAACAGTACCAGCCCCTCGGGCTCAAATCTAAGAACAATACCAGCCCCTTGGGCTATCACATGGAATAGTATCAGCCCCTCGGGCTATCACATAGTATAATATTAGCCCCTCGGGCTATATCTCACATCACAATTGGTACCCGCGCTCACTGGGGGGTGTACAGACTCCGGGAGGGGCCCCATACGGCCCAAGCGTAATATCAAGCCACCCCGTGGCATCAAATCTAGGCCCTCGGCCTCATATCAGTCAAGCCATCTTGTGGCGTATATAAAGTATCTCAGGCCCTCGGCCTCATATCAGTCACAAGCCACCTCGTGGCATATAATGTATCTCAGGCCCTCAGCCTCATATCACTCAGTATATCCTCACATCTGGCCCTCGGCCGCACTCAGTCAAAAAATCATCACAAGCCCCTCGGGCATAGTAAAACAGTAGTTCTCAGCCCAAAAACATCATTAAAATATTATTTAAGTCTCAAAACTGAGTAAAAGTGGCTGGGTTGTAAATAGTGGAAAATAGCATGACTGAGTTCAAGTAATAAGTCAAAATAGTGAGGAAACAGTGATAAAAATCCTTGAAGGGTTCAAATAATTGACACGAAGCCCAAATATGGCAATCAGCCCAAATCATGATGATAACAAATAAGTTTCAGTCAAATACGCGGTAAAAATCATTAATCGGGACGGACCAAGTCACAATCCCCAGTAGTAAATGACCCCACGCTCATCATAGAGCACGTGTCTCACCTCAATATAGCACTACGATGTACAATCCGGGGTTTCAAACCCTCAAAACATCATTTACAATCACTGCTCACCTCGAACCAACTAAATCCCTAGCTCGCGACGCCTTTGCCCCTCGAATTGGCCTGCACGCACGTCGAATCTATCCAAAATCAGAACGAATACATTACAATATGCCTAGGGGACAAAGCCCAAGCAAAAACAATCGAAAAATACCAAAAATTACGAAATTAGCAAAACCCGAGCCATGGGCATACTTCTCGAAGCTCAGAAATTTTCACATCAACGAGTTCCTTATCTCCCAATGAGTTCATACATATTAAAAGTTCTCAAATCCGACCCCAACTGGTCCTCCAATTACCCAATTAGAATTTCAAAATCCCAAGCCCTATTTCTTTCATTTTTAGCAAGACTTCAATGATTTTCTAGGTAGATTTCACAATATAAACGAGTTTTAGGTCCGAAATTCTTACCTCCAATCGATTCTCCTTGAATCCCTCGTTAATTTCCTTCAAGAACCTCCAAAAATGAGCAACTATGAGTGAAAATATACCCAAAATCACGGACAAGAAGACTTAAAAACATTCTGTGCAGGTTTCATCGAGTTCTACCTTGCGCTGTGCAGGTTGTACATCCTCTTACCATTTTCCCTTGCTGTACACCTTCTGTTAAAATGCTCATAACCCCCTGTGGAAATATCCAAATGATCAGCGGTTTGAAGATTTAGAAACTAGCCTCGAAAATCTTTCATTTGATAGGTTGTACACTATATAACTCTTTATATATTCCGAGATATGAGCTTCTAAAGTGCATCAGAAAATTCTGTCGAAATTGCTCCACCAGCCAACTTCGATAAATCATAACATTCTCATAGAATATCCAAATCATGAATGGTTTAACTTTTTGGAACTAAAATACAAGGGCTACAACTTTCATGTTTTGCAATTTTTCTGATTCCTTATAGATTTCAAGATATGAGCTTCCAAACTGGACTACTCGCACCAGATATTTTCTGGTGTACATCTGAAGCTAAAAAAAAATATGCAATTTTTCCAAAGATGAAATAGTCCGTTTAACCACGCAAAACTCACCCGAGGCTACTGGGACCTCAACCGAATATGCCAACATATCCCATAACATCATTAAAACTTGTTCCAACCTTCGGAACTCTCAAAACAACATCACAACACCAAATTTGCGTCGGATTCAAGCCTAAGAATTTCAAAATCTTCTAAATTACTCTTTTGATCAAAAACCCAACCAAACCACGTCCGAATGACATGAAATTTTGGACACACATCCCAAATGACATAAAGAAGCTACAGCAACTCTCGGAATTCCGACCCTCGGATCAAAATCTCGTCTAACAACCGAAAATCGCCAAAATACTAACTCCACCAATTCAAGCCTAATTCTACACCGGACCTCCAAAACCAATTCTGATCACACTCCTAAGTCATAAATCACCTCCCGAAGCTAACCAAACCATCGTAACTCACATCCGAGCCCTCTAACTCATAAGTCAACATCCAGTTGACTTTTCCAACTTAAACCTTCGTAAAAGAGACTAAGTGTCTCATTTCTTACCAAATCCACTCCGAACGCAAACTACTCAACTCGATCACATAAAACACGGATAACGAAGCATAATGAAGCAGAAATGGGGAAAACGGAGCGGTAACTCATGAGACGACTGGCCGGATCGTCACATCCTCCCCAACTTAAACAAACGTTCGTCCTCGAACGAGTCAAGAAACATACTTGAAGCCTCAAATAGGTGAGGATATCTGCTCCGCATCTCCCGCTTGGTCTCCCAGGTAGCCTCCTCCACGGGCCGACCTCTCCACTGCACTTTCACTGAAGCTATATCCTTTGACCTCAACATCCCAACCTGACGACCCAAAATAGCCACTGGCTCCACATCATATGTCAAATAATCATCCAACTGAACCGTGCTGAAGTACAAAACATGAGACGGATCCCCAATATACTTCCGGAGCATAGAAACACAAAATACCAGGTGCACACTCGACAAGCTGGGTGGCAAAGCAAGCTCATAAGCCACCTCCCCAATCCTCCGAAGCACCTCAAACGGCCCAATGAACCGAGGACTCAATTTCCTTTTCTTCCTGAATCTCATAACACCGTTCATGGGCGAAACCTTCAGCAAGACCTTCTCACCAACCATGTAGGACACATCTCGAACCTTCCTATCAGCATAACTCTTTTGCTTCGACTGCGCTGTACGAAGCCTCTCCTGAATCACTTTCACCTTCTCTAGAGCATCCTGAACCAAATCAGTCCCTAATAGCCTAGCCTCACCGGGCTCGAACCAACCAATTGGAGATCTACACTGCCTCCCATACAAAGCCTCAAACGGAGCTATCTGAATACTCGACCGGTAGCTGTTGTTATAAGCAAACTCTCCAAGCGGTAGAAAATCATCCCATG
>MCJB01031991.1:0-26280 GCA_002018475.1 Nicotiana obtusifolia | reverse complement strand
TAATCCTTGAGCAACTCCAACCATCTCCGCTGCCTTAAATTAGGATCCTTTTGCTTGAACAAATGTTGAAGGCTGCGATAATCATTAAACACCTCACAAGATACGCCACACAAGTAATGCCTCCAAATCTTCAATGCATGAACTATGGCAGCCTGCTCTAAATCATGAACGGGGTAGTTCTTCTCATGGGGCTTCAACTGACGAGAAGCATAAGTAATAACTCTATCCTCCTGCATCAATACACAACCAATCCCAACTCTCGAAGCATCACAATACACAGTATATGAACCTGAAGCTGATGGCAAAACCAATACTGGAGCTGTGGTCAAGGCTGTCTTGGGCTTCTGAAAGCTCTCCTCACACTCGTTCGACCATACAAATGGAGCACCCTTCTGATTCAATTTGGTCAAGGGCGATGCAATGGATGAGAATCTCTGAACAAACCGACGATAATAGCCTGCCAACCCAAGAAAGCTACGAATCTCTATGGCTGAGGACGGTCTAGGCCAACTCTGAACCACCTCTATCTTCTTTGGATCAACCAGAACACCCTCGTTGGACACTACGTGCCCCAATAAAGCCACTGAACCGTGCCAAAACTCACACTTAGAGAATTTTGCATAAAGCTTCTCCTCCCTCAATCTCTGCAATACAACTAGCAAATGCTCCGCGTGCTCCTCCTGACTACGCGAGTACACCAGAATATCATCAATGAGTACAATAACGAACGAATCTAGATAAGGCCGAAATACATTGTTCATCAAATGCATGAATGCTGCTGGGGCATTGGTTTGCTCGAAAGACATAACATGAAACTCATAGTGACCATATCTAGTCCTGAAAGCAGTCTTAAGAATATCTGAATCCCTGATCTTCAACTGGTGATAACCCGAATGGAGATCAATCTTGGAGAACACTCGCGCTCCCTGAAGCTGGTCAAATAAATCATCAATGCGAGGCAAAGGATACTTGTTCTTAATTGTTACCTTATTCAATTGCCTATAATTGAATTGCACATTCTTATTGTGCCATCCTTCTTCTTCACAAACAGAACCAACGCACCCCAAGGTGATACACTAGGCCGAATGAACCCCTTATCTAGGAGTTCCTGAAGCTTCTCCTTCAATTCTTTCAACTCTGCTGGTGCCATACGATACGGCAGAATAGAATTGGGCTGAGGGCCCGGCACCAGGTCAATACCAAAATCAATATCCCTGTCCGATGGCATGCTCGGTAGGTCTGCAGGAAATACATCGGGAAAATCCCTCACAACTGGAACATAATCAAAGCTAGGAGTCTCAGCTCCAACATCCCTTACAAACGCTAGATATGAAAGGCAACCCTTCCCAGCTATACGCTGGGCCTTCAAGAACGATATCACTTTACTAGGAACATAATCAGTCGCACCACGTCATTCGATCTGCAGTACACCCGGCATAGCCAAAGTGATTGTCTTAGCATGACAGTCTAGAATAGCACAACACGGAGATAACCAATCCATGCCCCAAATGACATCAAAATCCACCATGCTCAATAGCAATAGGTCCACTCGTGTCTTCAGATAGTCACCACACATGACTGGTACACACGGTCTACAATAATTGTAGCGCCCACCAGGGTAGAAACATGAACAGGTAAAGCAAGAAACTCCCGGGGCGTACCCAAATAATGAGCAAAATATGAGGACACATAAGAATAGGTGGAAGAGGGATCAAATAATATAGAGGCATCTTTGTCCTACCTGGAATAGCATAGAAACGAGCCTGGCCACCGCCTGATCGACCTCCCCCTCTAGGGCGACCCCTGGCTGCCAGACCTCTACCCCTAGCTGGCTGGGCAGGTGGTAAAGTAACTGGAGCAGAAGTCGAGGGCTGACCCCTCTGCTGATATGAACTAGCACCACGATGAGGACATTGCCTCCACATGTGGCCCATCTCGCCACACTCATAACAGCTCCCTAGTGCTGGAGAAGAGGACTGAAGGGAACCCTTCGCACCGGAGTTTCTAGCAGATGCACTCGGCATAGAAGAACCCTGGGCTGACGGAGCACTAGCTGAACTCTGAGCTGGAAACGTGCTGAGTGATGACTGGCCCTACTGCGACCCATGATAACCACGACCTGAAGATGCCCCGCGATACTCTGGACGGGCTGACTGAGCAGGCCTGAAAGAACGACCTCTACTATGCTGAAACTGGCCCCTCGAAGGAGTAACACTATAACTGCCCGATCCTCGAGGCCTCTTGGCCTCCCTTTCCTCTCACTCCTGACGACGAACCGTCTCAATCTAGCGAATGATATCAACCACCTCCTCCAATGTAGCACCCAACACTCTCTCTCTGGTCATAAGAATACGGAGATGATAGTTAAGGCTATCAACAAATCTCCTGATCCTCTCACAATCTGTCGGAACCATCTAGGTGGCATGACGAGCCAACTCAGAAAACCTCGACTCATATTGTGACATGGTCATATCCCCCTGTCGCAACCACTCGAACTGTCTACGCAGCTCCTCTCTACGGGACTGCGGCACATACTTCTCCAAGAAAAGAGCGGAGAACTGCTGCCAATTAAGGGGCGCTGCACCAACCGGCCTACGCCTCTCATACGCCTCCCACCAAGTGAAGACAGCTCCAGAAAACTTAAAGGTGGTAAATGCCACACTATTAGACTTAAGAATCCCTGTTGTACGGAGCATACGCTGACACTTAACAAGAAAAACCTGGGCATCCTCGCCCTCAGCACCACTGAATGATGGAGGCTGGACTCTACAAACAACGCTGCTCATCATCCGGCATAACTGGTACCATGAACTCCTGGGCTGGTGCAACCGGCTGGGCTGGAGGTGCCCCCGGCGTCTGAAGTCCCTGCACTACCTGCTCAGGTGTGCGAGCAGCGGGGGTCTGATTGCCTCCCCAGGCCTGTGAAGTAGCTGCTGCTGTGGTGGCTGAAACTGCCTGAGCCATGCCAGTGCAAACGGATAAGATCTGAGCCAAGGCCTCTTGAAGACTCGGAATCACGATGGGCACAGCTGGTGCCTGAACTGGTGCTGCTGGAGCCTGATACTGAGCTGGGGCAACTGGTGGATCAACAAGTGTTGCCCTCGCTGCTCTGCCTTTGCCACGACCACGACTGCGTCCACGGCCTCTGGTGGCCTCAGTGGGTGGCACTGGTGGTCGTCCACCTCGTCCGGTAGCTCGCGTCCTCACCATCTCGTGAGAGAATAGGATAACAGAAGTTTAGTGCTCGGATCAAGAAGTTCGCACGACAAGAATTTCAAGAATATGAAGTTTTTGCTAAAAAGTTCTACAGCCGCTCGAGGATAAATATAGACGTCTCCGTACCGATCCACGAGACTCTACTAAGCCCTCTCATGACTCGTGAGACCTATGTAACCTAGGCTCTGATACAAACTTGTCACGAACCTAACCCCGAATCCGGTTGTGATGGCTTCTCTCTTGAAGATAAGGCCAGCCAATTTAACCAAAATCTCATTTTAAGCAGTTAATTAACATGAAAACAATATAAGCATGATGTAATAGCAATAATTCGTGATAAGAACATAGAAAGAAGTCTACTAAATACAATATTTGGCACAACTGTTTGAAGAACATAGAAACAATAAGATAAGGGAGATACGGGGCTGCGGACACCAAACGCTACCTCGTAGTCTCTGAATCACCGCCTGGACGGGAGGAGTCAGCACTCCGAAGCGGAACCAACAACGTTTGAATCTGAACACATGGTACAGGGAGTAATGTGAGTACTCCGACCCAGTGAGTAATAAATATAAATAATGATTGAAAGTAAGAAAGAACGTAAAGTACAAGGCATTCTATAATGAAGCAGTAAAACATCATTTGAAAACAGTAAATTAGTGAGAAATTAAGTAAAATCTCCTTTCAACAGATAAAACATGTAATTTTTCAGGTAGATAATGTGAAGTAAAAAAAAAAGATAGAAGATCGCCTCTCGGGCTCAGTATCAACAAATACGCCCCTCGAGCTATTTCGAAGAACAGTACCAGCCCCTCGTGCTCAAATCTCAGAAAAATACCAGCCCCTCGGGCTATCACATGGAACAGTATCAGCCCCTTGGGCTATCACATAGTACAATATCAGCCCCTCGGGCTATATCTCACATCACAATGGGTACCTGCGCTCACTGGGTATCAAGACACCTCGTGGCATCAAATCTAGGCCCTCGTCCTCATATCAGTCAAGCCACCTCGTGGCGTATATAAAGTATTTCAGGCCCTCGGCCTCATATCAGTCACAAGCCACCTCGTGGCATATAAAGTATCTCAGGCCCTCGGCCTCATATCACTCAGTATATCCTCACATCTGGCCCTCAGCCGCACTCAATCAGAAAATCATTACAAGCACCTCGGGCATAGTAAAACAGAAGTTCTCAGCCCAAAAACATCATTAAAACATTATTTAAGTCTCAAGACTGAGTAAAAGTGGCTAAGTTGTAAAACAGTGGAAAACAACATGACTGAGTTCCAGTAATAAGTCAAAATAGTGAGGAAACAATGATAAAAATCCCCGAAGGGTTCAAATAATTGACATGAAGCCCAAATGTGGCAATCAGCCCAAATCATGATGATAACAAATAAGTTTCAATCAAATACACGGTAAAATTCATCAATCGGGACGGACCAAGTCATAATCCCCAGTGGTATACGACCCCACGCTCATCATCGAGCGTGTGTCTCACCTTAATATAGCACTACGATGTACAATCCGGGGTTTCAAACCCTCAGAACATCATTTACAATCACTACTCACCTCGAACCAATTAAATCCTTAGCTCGCAATGCCTTTGCCCCTCGAATTAGCCTCCATGCACGTCAACTCTATCCAAAATCAGAACGAATACGTCACAATATGCTAAGGGGACAAAGCCCAAGAAAAAACAATCGAAAAATACCAAAAATTACGAAATTAGCAAAACCCGAGCCCCGGGCCCACTTCTCGAAGCTCATAAATTTTCACATCAACGGGTTCCTTATCTCCTAACGAGTTCATACATATCAAAAGTTCTCAAATCCGACCCCAAATGGTCCTCCAATTACCCAATTAGAATTTCAAAATCCCAAGCCCTATTTCTTCCATTTTTAGCAAGACTTCAATGATTTTCTAGGTGGATTTCACAATATAAACGAGTTTTAGGTCCGAAATTCTTACCTCCAATCGATTCTCCTTGAATCCCTCGTTAATTTCCTTCAAGAACCTCCAAATATGAGCAACTATTGGTGAAAATATACCCAAAATTGCTGACAAGAAGCTTAAAAACATTCTGCCCAGGTTTCATCGAGTTCTACCTTGCGCTGTGCAGGTTGTACATCCTCTTACCATTTTCCCTTGCTGTACACCTTCTGCTAAAATGCTCATAACCCCTTGTGGAAATATCCAAATGATCAGCGGTTTGAAGATATAGAAACTAGACTCGAAGACCTTTCATTTGATAGGTTGTACGCTATATAACTCTTTCTATATTCCGTGATATGAACTTCTAAAATGCATCGGAAAATTCTGTCAAAATTTCTCCACCAGCCAACTTCGATCAATCATAACTTTCTCATAGAATATCCAAATCATGAATGTTTTAACTTTATGGAAACTAGAATACAAGGGCCACAACTTTCATGCTTTGTAATTTTTCTGATTCCTTATAGATTACAAGATATGAGCTTCCAAACTGGACTATTCGCACCTAAAATTTTCTGGTGCACAGCTGAAGCTAAAAATATATCTGCCATTTTTCCAAAGATGAAATAGTTCGTTTAACCATCCAAAACTCACCCGAGGCCACTGAGACCTCAACCAAATATGCCAACATATCCCATAGCATTATTCAAACTTGTTCCAACCTTCGGAATGCTCAAAACAACATCACAACACCAAATTCGCGTCGGATTCAAAAAAAATTATCAAGAAATCCGAGGACTCAAAGAGAGAGAGAGTCTGGAGAATAGAGAGATAAATAGCGACGACAAACTCGAAGCTCACACTGCCATCAATGGCGTCGCCAGCCGGCGAAATTCCGGCTGGTCGACCACCTCCGACCGCTCCACTCACACAACCCGTCACTTCTCCCACACCCCAACCCTTAGACTACTCTCAAATTTTAAAACCATCTATACTGAACAGTAATGCAGTGACGAACCCTAGCAGGAAAATCGATCCAATCCCTTTCAAGAAGGCAACCTATATGCATGGACAACCCATAGTCAAGTACACTGAAGCTGAGGTAACCCGCATGAACATCATTGAGGGTCTGCAGTACGCAGTTTTGGGCAAGTTCTCATATGGGTGGCCGGATATACAAGAACTGAGGAAAATCATCCCAATCCAGTGTGGAATCAGAGGCGAGTGCAACATCGGCTTCTTTAGAGACATACACATGCTCATCAGATTATCTCTATGGGAGGATTTCATAAAAATTACATCAGAAAGCACATACTACCTCAAAGCCAAAGATGGGTATGAATACCAGATGAGACAATTAATCTATGATGCTAAATTCAAGCTTGGTGAAGAAACATCGATGGCTATGGCATGGATATCCTTCCCGCACCTGCTTCCCACCTACTATGTCAAGGAATGCCTTTTTTCCCTCGCTTTCTACGGTTGGTAAGCCATTGCATTTAGATTCAGCAACAATTAACAAGACTAGACCTAGTTGTGCAAGAGTAAAGGTTCTTGTTGCTTTGTTAGCGGAACTGCCCAAAAAGGTTAGGCTAGACATAGAAAATGAAGCGACAGGGGAAATCAGAACGGAATGGGTCAAAATACAATATGATTACCTTCCGAAATACTGCAAAAATGTAAGCTTCAAGGGCACAAAATGATAGAATGCTGGAAGTTACATCCGGAAATACTAGATTCTAACTTGGAAGAACAACAAAGTCTAACAGAGCAGAGGAAAGCTAAGGGCAAAGTTGCAACAGTCAAAGACCAACAAGCTCCAATGTTAATACTGTCAAGTGGCAAAATAGTAGGCAATTCTGGTCCTCAATGGAAAGAAGTAAAAGACAATCGAATGCAAAGTAAATTAAAACAAAAACAGGGGAAATAAATAGTAATAGCTGAGACAAATGCCCAACAGTTTCAAGTGTCAAACAAATTTAAGGCACTGAGTCTTAGCAATGGCACAAGTGTTGAGGATCACAGAGCTGAAATATCAAACATTTCAGCAGTAACATGCACAGATTTGGTAGCAGGAAGTCAAGCACCAATGGAATTGGCTAGGAAGTCTAATCACTGGAGGACCAAGGCAACCAATAGCAAAGACAGTCAATCAAATGAATTGAACAATGGCAATTCCAGAAATGTAGCCAACCACATGATAGAAGAATGTGATACAGACATCCCAGTAACAGCTTGTACTGAATCAACTGCAGCAGAAAATGTAGCACTGAAGGACTCAACAAGGAGTTCTACTTCAGGCAATCATCTGAGGCCAGAAGATACAAACAGCAAAGCCAGTCAAGGGAACCTAGCAGTAGGCACTGACTTGCAAATAGAGAACCAATCAACAACTCCAGTCTTAACTGCTAACAAAACACCAAACTCCCTCAACAATCAACCAGGCAATGTCCCAAAAAAATTCAAAGCAGTGATCCCAGCAACTACTCTCATTTGATAGACAAAACAGGCAGCAAAGTTGACTCATTGAGATGCACAAATAAACTGGAAAGTCAAGCAGGAACAACCTTGACAGGCAATGACTCACGAAGGAAGCCCAGCAGCATGAAATGTGAACACAACTGCAACAAAGGCAATTAACATCCTCAATCAGAGGAAACAGCTATTCAATCAGCAAAACAAATAAACACGGACAAAGAAAGAGCTCAGCCATCAATAGTCTCAGTAAAGAACATCACAGAAGCAATCAAAGGAAGCAGCAGTCAGCTAGACAATGCAACACACTCAATAACTAAGAAAGTAACAACTGATGCTGCAACAGCAAGCAGCAGCAACACAAAAGAAAAGAAAAATGAATCCACCTCGCAATGGGTTCTAGAAAGTTTCTACACCAAAGATGCCAAAACTGCAGGAGAGAAATTCATAGAGAGAGAAACAGACAGACAAACTGAACAAACTTCAAGGAAAATATGGGTATATCAATCGGAAGAAGGTTTAGAGGAAGGGGAAATACCTGAAGGACTACAGAGTGAGGATGAAGGAACTGCTGGAACTCTGGAAGAAGAACTCCAAAACAACAAGCTACTGTCCTTGTGGACAAAAGCAAGAAAAGAGCAAACAGCTCACAAAAGGAAACAAGGAATAATCACAACAGCAAAAGAAAGAACATCAGGTCATGACCCAATTGCCAGGAAAAGTATTATAAGAGATCAATTGCAAGCAATCTTCAAGACAAAGAATTTGCCAATGGTAGCTGCAGCCAGGAATATTGAAGAGGCAAAGCATCATGCTGACAGAGACATGGATGAAGAAGACTTTGCACAGAATTTCAGCAACATAAGCAGGCAGGGAGACCTCTCACCAACACAAATTAACAAAATGAAATCAAACATGTATCCTTAAAGGAAGCAAAGCAAGGACAATAATAGCTCTTCTAAAGCTCAATCAAGAAGAGCACTGACCTTTTCCAATAAAAATCAATGAATGCTATCATATGGAATATAAGATCAGTCAACACAATGCAAGCTTTTGAAAAGACTGATCACACAACACAACAAACATCATTTTGAATTCTTATGGAGCCAATGCAGCAACAAAGGAGAATGGAACAGTACAAAAGAAGGATTCGTCTGGCACAGGCTATAGCTAATATCTCCAATAAAATATGGGTCTTTCTTGATGCTGCTTATGAAATCACAACATTGTCAGACATTACACAACAACTCACCTTGAAGCTCCTGCACACAGACACAAAATTGGAATTCACCCTCACATTAGTCTATGCCAAATGCACAACAACAGAAAGAATTGAATTGTGGGATACATTATATGACTTGGCTCAAAGCACAACAATACCTTGGCTAGTAGGGGTGATTTCAATGTCATCAGTGACCAAGAAGAGAAATTTGGTGGACTCCCTGTCCCCTTCAATGAAGTGGATGACTTCAATCACTACATCAATATCAGCTGTCTAACAGATCTAGGCTTCAAAGGAAGCATCTTTACTTGGTGGAATGGGAGAGCAGATGAAGAATGCATCTTCAAAAGACTAGACAGATGTCTAGCAAACCAGAATTTCCAGCAAACTTTCCCAACAATTGAAATCACACATCTGTCCAAAATTGGCTTGGATCACTGCCCTCTCTTGCTGCAACTGAATAAGGAATAAAAAAAAATTAGAAAAACCTTTTAGATTCCTTAATTTTCTGGACTATGCAGGAAACCTTTGAAACAGTAGTAAGAGAAAACTGGAAAGCAGATTTCCAAGGGGACCCTTTCATACTCTTCAACCACAAGCTCAAAAGGCTAAAAAGTGCCCCACGTGGAGCAAAGATATGGAGACATCTTTCAAAATATAGCCAACATGGAAGAAGTGGTCTTAGTACATGAAAGACAATTTGAAGAAAGTCCAACTGCTCAAAACGGGGAAAGATTGCAAAAGGTGCAAGCACAAATGGTCAAATACCTAGCTATTAAAGAACAATTCTGGAAGCAAAAAGCAGGAATGGCTTGGTTCAAATATGGGGACAGAAACACCAAATTCTTTCATGCTCTAGTCAATGGCAGAAGAAAAAGGCTTCAGTTAAAAGGAATTCAAAACAGAGCAGGCTACTGGATTGAGGAAGAGGAACAGATAGTGGAAGAAGCCATCAACTTCTTCAAGGACCAGTTCACAGAAAGAGCCACTCCCACTGATTTTAGAATCTTAGAGAACATTCAGCAAGTTATTGACATTCAACAAAATGCAAAACTGATTAAAATCCCAACAAAAGAGGAAACCAAAAAAGCTGTCTTCAGCCTAAATGGGGACAGTGCAGGAGGGCCAGATGGTTTCACAGGTCGTTTCTATCAAGCATGCTGGGAAATCATAGGTGATGACATTCAAAACATGGTTGCTGCCTTTTTCAGAGGAAGACAACTACCAAAATGTGTAACACACATAAACTTGGTATGGATACCTAAGAAGAAGGAGATAGAGACATTCTTTGACCCGCGACCCATAAGCCTTAGCAACTTTGTGAACAAGATCTTCTCCAGAGTACTGCATGAAAGGATGCTTGACATACTGCCTACTCTCAATTCACAAGAATAGGCAGGATTTGTCAAAGGCAGAACTATAGTGGAAAATGTCCTATTAGCACAAGAAATCATCACTGACATTGGACAAAGAACAAGAGCAGGGCCAAATGTAGTTATCAAACTAGACATGGCCAAGGCTTTTGATCAACTGTCCTGGCTTTTCATGACAAAAGTCCTAAGGAAAATGGGATTCGATGAAGTCTTCATTGGCATGATCTTTGACATCATGGGTAACAACTAGTATTCAATACTCATCAATGGCCAGCCTCATGGTTACTTCAAATCGACAAGGGGAGTCAAACAAGGAGACCCACTGTCTCCAACTCTGTTCATCATAGCTGCAGAAGCCCTTTCAAAAGGTTTGAATGCACTCCATCACAATCCCCACTTCAGAGGTTTTGGAATGCCCAGAAGAAGCCCAAAAATAAATCATCTGGCCTATGCAGATGACATGATTATCTTCACTTCTTTAGATGCCACCTCCCTACTGCTGATAATGGAGGTTCTCAATGCATATGAAACAACTTCAGGTCAACTGGTAAACAAAAGAAAATCTGCTATCTTTTTGCATCACTCAGCCAACACTGCAGTAGTATCAACAGTGGAAAGAATTATAGGCATTGGAAGACAGGACCTTCTATTCACCTATCCGGGCTGTCCAATGCACTACTCCAGGAAAAGGATCATATACTACCAGGACATAGTTAATAAGATACAGGACAGACTACAAGCTTGGAAAGGCAAATTGCTTTCAATTGGAGGTAGAGCCATTCTGATCAAGCATGTGCTACAAACCATGCCAGTACATTTGCTATCAGCAGTCAACCCCCCAAAGCAAGTAATCAACAATCTTCACAAGCTCTTTGCACAATTCTTTTGGGGTAACACAGTTGGAGCAAACAACAGACACTGGTCTTCATGGAACAATCTATGCATTCCCTATGAAGAAGGAGGAGCAGGGTTCAAATCTCTACATGACATATCCAAGGCACTCTTCTGTAAATTGTGGTGGAACTTTAGAACCAAACCTAGTCTCTGGAGTGCATACATGTGCCAAAAGTACTGTAAAACACTTAATGCAGTAATAGTTCCTTGGAAAAGAGGATCACAAACCTAGAAGAAGATGCTGCAATGCAGAACAATCATAGAACACCAAATTGCCTGGCAAGTCAAAATGGGAACATCACTTTTCTGGTATGACAACTGGACAAAGCTGGGAGCATTATACTTCATAGTGCCAACAAATTTCCCAATTGATGAATCAATTCACTATGTAAATAATGTCCTGCACAATGATGATTGGAACATGCAACAACTATCAGAAGTTTTGCCACATGAAATGGTAGAACACATAACAACTTCAGTAAGACCACCAAACATGGAAGACACTCTGGACATCCCTTTTTGGATGTTGCATAACCAAGGCCAATTCACAGTCAAAACAGCTTGGGATTACCTCAGAAGAAGGGAAGATCCAAGAAGAGCCTATAGGATGATATGGGTTAAAGGGCTCCCATTCAAGATTGCCTTCTTCATGTGGAGAGTCTGGAAGGCAAAACTGCCTTTAGATGATCTTTTGAAAAAATGGGGATATAATTTTCCCTCCAAATGCTGGTGCTACTCCGAACCAAAAGAGGAAACCATGACACACCTTCACCTCCACCACTGCTGTCAAGGTATGGAAGTATTTTCTTCGAAGAGCAGGAATAGCACTTGATGGACTGACATTTCAACAAGCACTAACAAAATGCTGGACAGCACAAACAGTCAACAGAATCAAAGTAGTGCTGCAGGCTCTTCCCTCTTGCATTATATGGGAACTTTAGAAAAGAAGAAATAGCCACAAACATGGAGAATCAATCACAACAGGCAGAGTCATATATCAAATAGCCACATAACTACAAGCACTAGTCAAAACCAAAAAACCAGGAATCAATGTTCCTCACAAGTGGTGCGACTTACTACACATGCTGGAAAACTACACACCAAAAATAAACTTCAGCAAAGTATTGTGGGAATTGCCAATGCCTTGATGGGTAAAGATCAACACAGATGGAGCATCAAAAGGAAATCCAGGAAGAAGCTCAATTGGATATTTTGTGAGAAATGAATTAGGGGATTTAATATATGCACTAGGCACAGAAATCACAGAAGGAACAAATATAGTAGCAGAAGCAACAGCCATCAAAGAAGCACTGAGATACTGCAAATCACAAGGCTCACCCACATATAGCTACAAACAGATTCCATGCTTTTGAACAATATCATAAATGGCAGCTGGAAACCACCCTGGTGCATAGTTGACCAAACAGATGAAATTCTCCAATTAAAAGAATCCCTGACACTAATAGGAACCTATATTTACAGGGAAGGGAACAAGCTGGCAGATCACCTAGCAAATCATGCACTGGAAGTGGGAAGAATAGAGTGCCAACACTTCAGTCAACTAGACGCAGTGGCTAGAAGAATTCCGAATGCTGATAAATCACAATGTCCTTACCTAAGAGTGAAAATAGCCAATTGACAAGATACATATCATGACAGAGTACCTTAGGCAGGAAACATACAAGGAGCACAAAAAAGACCAAAGAATGATGAACACCTGGTCTCACTGCAGAATAAATACTCTTTCAATATACACTAACAATTACAGATGGCTCTTATATGCAAGTTGGAAGAAGAATATGATGGAAACAACCTCATACTTACAGGAAATGAAAGCTTCATCCTTACTGGAAAACTGGAATGCAACAATGAAAAAAGGAATGCCCTTTGCTAATAGGGACAAGCTGCAGCAGCAGCTAACCAAGAACAGAATCATCAGAGAAAACAGTGGAGACATACTGCAAAATTCAGTGTCACACCAGCTTTTCAAATAGATGCAGCAAGGGACGCATAGCAGATACACACACATGGCTACAACAGACCAAATTGCATCAATTCCCTTCTCCCTGTTCTCTCATAATCTCACTGAATCTTTTGCAGGAACACTGGCACTCACAATGGATTGTTGAAGGAACAGAAGCCTGCAGAAATACCAAAAGAAAAAAGCTGAGACACCAACTATCTTCAAGTCATTCACTGCGGCACCAGTCAATCAAACAGATGCAGCAAGGGAAGTATATCACAACCTCACTGATTCTTTCAAAGGAACACTGGCACTCACAAAGGACTGTTAAAGGAACAGAAGCCTGCAGAGATACCAAAAGCAAAGAGCAGAGACACCAGCCATCTTCAAGACCTTCATTGTTGTAGGAATACAGTGCTACATCACCAATTACAATTGAAAAAGAAACAAAAAGGACAGCAGATTCAGTCAAAGACAGTGGCAATGGGAGACAAATGGACAGGGGTAACAAGTAGCCTCTAGTCTCCAAAGAAGCAGAACAGTCTTACAAAGTAACACACCTCACACAGGAATCACAAAATGCAAAGACCATCCAATTCAGTAACAGAAGCAGTGGAAACAGAAACAGAGGACAACAATGCAACAATAGCAGTAAGAACTCCAACAATTATTGTCATCTGGCTAGAACACAGCTCTCAAGCAAAAAGCAACAACAAATCATGGAATCAATGCAACAATCTCTCTTTATCAGCACCAGTAACAACAACAACTGGCATGCCAACAACAAGCACAACAGCAATAGTGGCAACATCAGAGGCACCACCAGCAACATCAGTGTCATCACTAGATGTAACTATCCATATAGGTTCAGGTTATTGGCGCAATTGCGTTATGTGGTATTAGCACCTACAGTGCTCATTCTAATGCAATTGCATCAATCACCATGTCCCTACACTAACAGTATTCATCTCTGGATCATCACAGTCCCCAAGCATAAACACTCCAACATCCCAGGCACCTCTCACTGGATCAACACTCAATAGTCACCAAATCACAGCACCAGAAGCAACCGGAACATCAGCAGTAGCTTCATCAGCAAGGGCAGCAGCAATACAACAGCCAACAACAAACCTGGCACTCAATCTTCAAGCCACACTCTTATCAAGATATCCAGTCACTTCAACATAAAGGCAGCAACAAACAGAAGATTCAAACACTCAACACTGGCAAGCAACATCCTCAGCATCCTCATTACTCTCAGAACCAGCATCATATGCACCAACAGACAGCATAAGGACATCACAAGTAGCAACAGAAACAGCAAAACAACACCAGCAGCATTCTCAGCATCAATCACAACAGAGTTCACATCAGTAACAGCAATCAACAGCATCACAGCACTCAGAAGCATCATCAATGACACAATAGAAGCAACAACATCAAGAAACTACATCAACAATAAACACAAATGCAACAGCACAATTGCAAGCAACAGAATCAAGGATAATTACCAGAAGCAGCAGTAGGGAGAACAGAAAGTCAATCCAACAAACCAACAACAAAACAAAGGAACCACAATGCTCATTGATATAAAGCACATCACCAGCCAAAGAAACAGCAGCAGATTACACGACCAATGCTACCCTCTCACTGAATTGCTCACCTTAGATAAGTACTTCAAACTGTGTCAAAACAAAAGGGATGATTCCCTTTCCATGACACATAACATACTTTTCATAGAACTACAATCTTTTTCCAATAGCAGCTAAAATGGAACAAGAAATATACCCCTCTTTCAACTAGTAGAATTAGGAACATATGTATTTTGTAAGTCGACCTAAATTCACTTCTCATTATTTTTGTTCATATGACTATCTATCAACATTATAAGATAAATAGTCATTGCATCACTATAGGTCTGACAGGCCCTAGCCACTTGCATATATTTGATCACCAAACAGGGATGATAAAAAATGCACATCATCTAACCACTTACTATTACCTAGGTACTTTTAGTCAACGACTTAGGAAGACAAGGTATATGTAATTTTTTGGGGAGGTAAGGTTCATGTCCCCCTCCGTTCCTGTAATATTTTGTTGATAATAAATAAAAGCTATATTTATCCACAAAAAAAAAAAGAATTTCAAAATCTTCTAAATTACTCTTTTGATCAAAAACCCAACCAAACCACGTCCAAATGACATGGAATTTTGCACACACATCCCAAATGACATAATGAAGCTATAGCAACTCTCAAAATTCCATTCCGACCCTCGGATCAAATCTCGCCTTACAACTGGAAATCGCCAAAATACTAACTCCACCAATTCAAGCCTAATTCTACACCAGACCTCCAAAACCAATTCCGATCACACTCCTAAGTCATAAATCACCTCCCAAAGCTAACCGAACCATCGGAACTCACATCCGAGTCCTCTAACTCATAAGTCAACATCCGGTTGACTTTTCCATCTTAAACCTTCTTAAAAGATACTAAGTGTCTCATTTCTTAACAAATCCACTCCGAACGCAAACTACTTAACTCGATCACATAAAACACGGATAACGAAGCATAATGAAGCAGAAATAGGGGAAACGGAACGGTAAATCATGAGATAGCTGGCCGAGTCGTCACATCAACCGATTTAATTGACTAGTATATAACAACTATGGGACAAAGAAATATATTGGTACTAGATTGACCTAAAGTCTTTCTATTTATACAACAGGAATTCAAATAGAATTGAAGAAAAATGAATGTGATAAGACAAAACAAATTTTTTTTTGAATTCCAAGTTTTAATAGAAATTTTTTATTGCCGAGCTACAGCAATTGCATCTATTAAAGCAACTAAAAGGATTATTGAAATCAGTTTAAATGGAAGAAAAAAATCTGTTGATAAATGGATTCCAATTTGTTGACTATTACTTATAAAATCTTGCTCTATAATCTGGTTTGATCTTGTAGTCCAAATAATCCCATACCATGACGTATCTGAAATAGTAGTAATTAGTGAAATAAAAAGACTTATACAAACCATCGAAGTAATTCCATCTCCTACGGTCCAAAGATGAAAATCTTTGTAA
The DNA here is from genome assembly GCA_002018475.1 of Nicotiana obtusifolia. Lineage (NCBI taxonomy): Eukaryota > Viridiplantae > Streptophyta > Magnoliopsida > Solanales > Solanaceae > Nicotiana > Nicotiana obtusifolia. The sequence continues at coordinate 10,115 of MCJB01031991.1, read as the reverse complement.
TATTCTGAACCATTCATGAACATCACAGCAAAAATGATTAAAACATTTATAGCTCCTACGTAAATAATTAGCTGCTCAGCAGCTACAAAATAGGAGTTAGATAGGATATAGAATAACGATGTACAAACAAGAAGCAACCCCAAGGAAAAGGCAGAATAAATTGGATTGGGAAGTAATACCACTCCTAGACCCCCTAATATAAGACCCGATCCTAGAAAGATTAAAAGAAAATCATGTATTGGTTCAGATAAATCCATTTTTTATGAAAAATAAAAAACGATCATGACTTTATTGACCTGACCAGGAAAAAAGAAGTTTTTCAATTTTTATGATACTTCTTAATTGTTAACTTAATGAAATTGTTGTATGAATTGACGTAGATGCCTTTATTTTATTGGACCACTATAAATTCTTTATTCGTCGAACGAGTAGTTTAAACCTATCAATTTTTGATATCATTTATCTACTTTGAAACCAATATTATAACTTTAATATAGAAATCCATTTTGTTTCAATCTAAATTAAGCTAGGAGTCTCATTAACCAACCACTAGTTTGAATTGACCAAGCAAAAATATCATTCTTTTAGATCCGAACTAAGCCTTTGTAATTCGGAATATTTTTCGAATTTAGAGTTTATTCATATTTTATTTGTGGTAAATTCAAAATTGTTCGAATTGTGTAATCATCAATTACTGACATTGGTAAGCAACCCAAAGCGATTTGATTATAATTCAATTCGTGACGATCATAAGTAGAAAGTTCATATTCTTCGGTCATTGATAAACAATTTGTTGGACTACCCTCAACGCAATTACCACAAAATATACAAATTCCAAAATCAATACTGTAATTAAGCAATCGTTTTTTTCCAAATTCAATACTGCTACTAATTCTTCTTCTGCTTCTGGTAAATCAAAAGGTAATCTTTCACGCTCGGCTAGAGAAGAAATTAGAAAAACGATAAATCTGATGGGTTGACGCCACAAATTCGACCCCCAAAAACCATATTTTGATTGTGCTTCCGCTATATCAACTGTACATAAACTATTACATAATCATAGTCGATGATAACATCACTGTGCCCATCGCTATTACAGAACCGTACATGAGATTTTCACCTCATACGGCTCCTCAGAGGTCACAAAGAAATCAAAAGACCCTTTCCTATTCTTTATCTTGATATGTTTGTCAGATAGAGTCAAAATCTATCCTAATGTCCCAAATTAGACCAATGGAATTCTGTCTGCTATATTTAAAACTAATAAATATGGGCTTCTGAATTGATCTCACCTTTTAAGAATTTTTATTTTTCTTTATTGATTAATAACCTTATCATTAAATATCATTAAATAAAATGCGCTTTACAGCAATATCACATATACATTTCAACCTCGAATTTTCAATTACGAAAAAAAATTAGAGAGTCAATTAGTTCATGAATCATGACAAAAAATTATCTCTCGAAATAGAAATCAAAATGGAATTATAGGAAAGAAAGAATAAAAACAAAAAAAGAAAAAAGTAAGAAAAAAAAGACATCCCCCCTTTTTGCTTTTGCAATTAGATTCTTTTCTTTCTATTTCTATTTTATTTCATTCCTATTCTCCTTTCTCAGAAAAAGGGCCTTTAACTAAAGTAAAAGATTACTTCGTTCTTGATAGTTATTTACTTACTCAGTGGATAGGAACATAATCTAGATCAGAATCATGGGGAGTACTTCTTGATCATTTCTACGAACATAAAACCACAATCCGAATTCCTTTTATGTACAGAAATATCCTCTTGGATAACTTACATAATCTCAATTACTAATCCTTTGTGTATCTTGGTCTCCCTAACCATCCAGTCATTTTTGCTTTCAACCTCCCCTTGTGGAAATACATCTATGGAAATAGACAGTAAAAACTCCATACAGTTGATCTTTTGAATCCGCTTCAAGCTATCATGACAATTCACCAATCTTGGGGTAAACAATCTCTATTGCTTATGTTTACTTTTTTCATCATTTGATTCTTGTACATAGGAAATGAGATTCAACCTTTTTACTGCAAATTTAGACGTCGTTTTCTTTCACTCATATAACTATCTGGTTAAATTCATCAACCCAAATGTTGAATAAAATAAAATTATATATATATATTCAATCAAATCTATTTACCTTTGTTTCTAAAAAGAAATTATATTCAATCAAATCTTTTTATCTCACTGAATCACACGTAGAGATACCGATAACACACATAGAGCTAATGGTATTTCATAACTAATTGATTAGCAGCTGCCAGTAGACCACCTAAAAAGGAATATTTATTATTTGATCCATATCCCGACATAAGAAGTCCAACGGGAGCAATACTTGAAATGGCAATCCAGAAAAAAATCACCAATACTAAGATCGGCTAGAACAAGGTGATCATCAAAAGGAATTACTGAATAACTTAGAAAGATGGATATTACTGCTATGGATGGTCCGATACTGAATAAACGAGTATCTCCTGTAGATGGAATAAGGTTCTCTTTCAAAAGTAGTTTTGTCCCATCTGCTAGAGCTTGAAGAATTCCTAAAGCGCCAACATATTCAGGTCCGATACGTTATTGTATTCCTGCAGATATATCTCTTTCTAACCAAACAATTACTAGTACACTTATTGTGATTCCTAATACAAGAGTCAAAATAGGGAAAAGCATCCATATGATCCCATAGACTTCTTTTAAGAATTCCAATTTGGAAAAAGAATTGATAGTTTCTATTTCTGTTGTATCTATTATCATTTCAACGATCAACTTCTCCCATAATGATATCTATGCTACCTAGTATTGTCATAATATCAGCCAATTTCATTCTTTTAACTAACTGAGGAAGAATTTGCAAATTGATAAAACCTGGTGGACGAATTTTCCATCTCCAAGGAAAAACGCTCTGATCTCCTATGAGAAAAATTCCCAATTCTACTTTTGGGGCTTCAACTCTCACATAAAGTTCTTGTTTCGACAATTCAAAAGTTGGAGAAGGTTTTTTACTAATAAACCGATATTCAAAATCATTCCATTCAGGATCTTTTAATCTGTCAAAACGTCGGATTTCTAAATTCTCGTAAGGCCCTCCTGGAATTCCTTCCAGAGCCTGTTGAATAATCTTTATGGATTCTGTCATTTCACCGATTCGTACTAAATAATGAGCTAATGAATCCCTTTCTCGTTGCCATTGAACCTACCAATCAAATTCATCGTAAGACTCATAATGATCAACTTTACGAAGATCCCATTCTATTTTGGAAGCTCATACCATTGGTCCCGATAAACCCCAATTTAATGATTCATTTCCCCCAATAATGCTTACGCCTTCAACTCGTTCTAAAAAAATAGGATTCTGGGTAATAAGTTTTTGATACTCAGCAACCCTTGTTAAAAAATAATCGCAAAATCCAAACATTTATCTGTCCAGCCATAGGGTAGATCGGCAGCCACTCCCCCAATACGAAAATAATTATGCATCATTCGCATACCGGTGGCAGCTTCGAAGAGGTCATATATCAATTCTCTTTCTCGAAAAATATAGAAGAAAGGGGTCTGTGCACCAATATCCGCCATAAAAGGGCCTAGCCATAACAAATGAGAAGCTATCCGACTCAACTCCAACATAATGACTCTGATATAGCTAGCCCTTTTAGGTACTTGAATATTGCCTAATTGTTCGGGTCCATTTATGGTTTTGCTTCTGTGAACATAGTAGCTAAATAATCCCAACATGTTACATAAGGCAAATATTGTATAATTGTTCAGTTTTCCACAATTTTCTCCATCCCTCTATGTAAATAACCCAATATTGGTTCGCAGTCGACAACATCTTCACCATCTAGTAACGATGAGTCGAAGAACACCGTGCATTGATGGGTGTTGAGGCCCCATATTGACTATCATGAGGTCTTTTCTTGTAATTGGTGCAGTCATAAGTTTTTTACCAATTCATTCTTTCATGAATTGCTGAAAGTGAAAAGAAATTCATCAAAATTTAATCGAAACACATAAGTAAAAATGAAATGACTCTTCAAATAAATAAAATTAATGAGTTTTTGTCTTTCGAATGTCCAACTGATTAATTAATTCTTTGTAACGTACTCTATTTTTTTTTGACAAATAAGCTAGCAGTCGTTGATGTTTTCCCAAAATTTTCTTCAAACCTCTTTGAGATAAATAGTCTTTTTTGGGCAATTCTAAAAGTGAAGTAAGTCTCCGTACCTTATTAGTGAAATTGAATACTTGAAATTCAACAGATCCTCTCTTTTCTTCTTCAGAAATAACTGACATGATAGAATTTTTGTCACGACCCGGAATTTCCCACCCTCGGGAGTCGTGATGGCGCCTACTGGTGAGAGCTAGGCAAGCCAACCAATTCAACTAAAACCAGCCATAAATAAACAACACAATTTAACGAGCGAAATGCATAGAATATTTCAAATAAAATCTTTTTTACAAACTACCCAAGATCTGGTGTCACAGTTTCACAGACTGTCTACGAGTACTACAAACAAGGTTCTGAAAGAAATAACAAAATACTGTCTCCGAACTACGTGGAAGAAACAGGTAAAGAAAAGGGACAGGGGACGCCAAGATCTGCGAACGTCTGCAGTACTACCTTGGGTCGCCTGATAATAACAACGCTGGAAGCTTTCTACTGTCCGAAGCCTGCGGCACTGGGATCTGCACAAAAGAGTGCAGAGTGTAGTAGCAGCACAACCAACCCCATGGGCTGGTAAGTGCCTGGCCTAACCCCGGCAAGGTAGTGACGAGGCTAGGACCAGACTCCAGATAAACCTGTTTGGTTATAAACATATATGTATCTACAGCAGAAAACTAGACATACATGAACAATTTAAACGGGTAAAAGAAAACATACATTGCAATAACAGACATATAAAGCGAAACGAATCATTAACGATTAAGAAGGAAAACTGCAATTTAGCCTTTAACACAATGAGATGAAATACAAGCCACCTTCACCTCCCGTAACCTCTTGTTGCAGGCGTGCAACCCGTTCCCACTTACAGTAACCTCTTGTGGCAGGCGTGCCACCCGCTCCCACATACATCACATCTCGTGGCAGGTGTGCCACCCGCTCCCACTTACAATATACCCTGTGGTAGGCGAACCACCCGCTCCCACTTTCATAATATCTCGTGGCAGGCGTACCACCCGCTCCCACTTACAATATATCCTGTGGCAGGCGTGCCACCCGCTCCCACTTACAATACCACAACAATCACAAGAAGTCCCAACAAGGGAACAAGGCAACATAACAACTTCCCACTTAGGAAATAAACAACATCAAACAATCATCCTGGCCAGGGGGAAATCAGCTATATCCAAACCATATTCGATTCCTATTTAGCTCAATCAATGTTAGTACTTAATTACAGTCGAAGTTCTACAATTAACCTCCTAACCCAATTATCATTTCATTAAACCTAGACACGACGCTACTATTATGACACCGGATCCATTAAACTCCTAATGAACTCCTAAGACACTACCCATGACTTAGACACTGAACCCCTTTTTGACTTCTAACACTTCCTTATTCAACTAGTCCATCTAACAATCTAAATTATGCTGAATAAAAGATACATCAACCCGTAATCATGAGGAACAATTAAAAGGATAAATTCATGTGGTAGGTGTACCACCCGCCCTCATTTCACGATATCTTGTGGCAGGCGTGCCACCCGCTCCCACTTATATTACAACAACAATCACAGATAATATTTAGCAATTAGTACAATAATTGCACTACACGTATCAATATATGACCCACGGTCATGCTCGACATCAATGTATAGGTACTCGTCACCATACCTATACATTGTTCTCAACAAGAAGGAGTTCAAAAATTAGCACAGGATTTCTAGTCCCTCAAGCTAAGATTAGGACAACCACTTACCTCGCTTTGCTTCTAAATTCTAGGTTTCCAATGCATTCAAATCTCTGCAACAATCAAAGCCACAAGCCCTCGAGCCTCAAACTCGTCTTTGATTTCTAGTACTGTTCCACCACGAAATCGTCAGCAATTTGTGTTAGGGTTTTGGGGTTAGAAGGTGGGAAATTTCGTAACTGATGTTGGGGTGTTGAAAGGATGATTTCACGGTTGTTTTTCAGTGTGTTTGGGGTTGTTTTCAGACGATTTCTCAGCTGGGTTTTGGTGAGTTTAAATGGGGATAGCTGGGTTGGTAATTGGAGGTTGATAGCTATGTGATGGAGGTGTTTTCATGGAATTTGGGGTTGTTTACAAGGTGTTTTGAAGGTTGATTTGCTATGGTTTGAAGGTGTTTTGGGGAGTTTTACAGAGGGAGTATCGAAAACAAGAGGGTTTTTGCATGTTAGGGTTATGGGTCCTTATTTATAGTGGGTCAAAATTCGGAATGAAAATAAGTGGCCAGATGCCAGAATGCGATCGCATTCTGGTCGCAGAACACATATGCGGTTCGCATTTGGGCCGCATTTCTGACACAATATTTGACCCCAAAACTCTATCTCACTCTGCGATCCTACCGTCAAATCTGCGGTTCGCATTCCTAAAATGCGATCGTATTTCTCGTTGTATTTTCGACTAAAGGTTTGCCCAGTTTTTCTGTTTCACTATGCGACGCCTGTGCGAGATATGCGGTTCGCATATCTGTAATGCGATCCGCATTCTCGTCGCATTTTCGGCAAGAAGTTTGCCCAGTTCTCTGCGTCACTATGCGACGAAGGATGCCAACTATGCGACTCGCATTTGCACATATGCGATCGCATAGTGGACTTTGCGACGCCTTTTGCCCTTTTTCTCTTATCTTTTGAATTCTTTCCCTACTCTTGGGTTCTTATACCTCATTTACTGCAAAAGAAAAATAATATGATTGCATAATCACAAGGAAGGATTTGCACATTAAACAAGCCAAATCTATATGATTTACTACCAGGTGTTTCTATGACACATCGGGTTGTTACATTCTCCCCCTCTAAGACAACCGTTCGTCCTCGAACGGACAGGATAAAGAAGTACCTGAGAAGGGAAATAGATGTGGATAACGGCTCCGCATATCCGACTTGGACTCCCAGGTCGATGCCTAAGGAGGCTGACCTCTCCACTGTACACGAACAGAAGGAAAACTCTTCGACCTCAGTTGACGGACTTGCCGGTCTAGAATGGCTACAGGTTCTTCCTCATAAGACAAGTCCTCGTCCAACTGAACAGTGCTGAAATATAGCACATGAGTTGGATCGCCGTGATATTTCCGGAGCATGGACACATGGAAAACTGGATGCACGGCCGATAAGCTCGGCGGCAATGCAAGCCTATAAGCCACCTCCCCCACTCGATCAAGAATTTCGAATGGACCAATGAACCTAGGGCTAAGCTTGCCCTTCTTTCCAAATCTCATCACGCCTTTCATAGGCAACACTCGGAGTAATACCCGTTCACCAACCATAAAGGCTATATCTCGTGACTTACGATCTGCATAGCTCTTTTGCCTGGACTGAGCTGAACGAAGCCTTTCTTGAATGATTTTGACCTTGTTCAAGGCCTCCTGAACCGGATCCGTACCCAACAACCGAGCCTCCCCCGGCTTGAACTGCCCAACCGGAGTTTGACACCGCCTACTATATAGAGCTTCATAAGGAGCCATCTGAATGCTCGACTGGTAGCTGTTATTGTAGGAGAACTCTGCTAATGGCAAAAATTGATCCCACGAACCTCCAAAGTTAATAACACAAGCTCGGAGCATATCTTCCAATATTTGAATAGTCCGCTCGGACTGTCCATCCGTTTGCGGATGAAATGCTGTGCTTAATTCAACCTGGGTGCCCAACTCTCGCTGGACTGCCCTCAAAAAACGTGAGGTAAACTGCGTACCTCGATCTGAAATAATAGATACTGGCACACCATGAAGGCGGACAATTTCCCGAATATAGATCTCGGCTAACCTTTCGGATGAATAGGAAGCTGCCACTGGGATGAAATGTACCGACTTGGTCACCCTGTCAACAACGACCCAAATTGCGTCGAAACTTCTTCCGGGTCTGCAGAAGTCCAACCACGAAATCCATCGTGATCTGTTCCCACTTCCACTCGGGGAGTTCAATTCTTTGGAACAGTCCACCAGGTCGCTGATGCTCGCACTTAACCTGCTGGCAATTCAGACACCGATCCACGTACGCAACTATATCCTTCTTCATTCTACGCCACCAATAATGCTGTCGCAAATCCCGGTACATCTTTGCGGCACCCGGATGAATAGAATACCTGGAGCTATGGGCTTCTTTCAAAATCAACTCCCGAAGTCCCTCTACATTGAGTACACAAACTCGACCCTACAGTCTCAAAATTCCATCATCACCTAAGGTGACCTGCTTGGCACCTCCTCGCTGTACCGTATCTCTAAGGACACACAAATGGGGATCATCAAACTATCTATCACGGATACACTCTAACAACGAGGAACGAGCGATCGTGTAAGCTAATACCCGATTAGGCTCAGAAATATCCAATCTCACAAATCGATTGGCCAAAGTCTGAACGCCCAAAGCAAGGGGTCTTTCACCGACCGGGATATAAGCAAGACTGCCCATACTAGCCGATTTCCTACTCAAGGAATCGGCCACCACGTTGGCCTTTCCCGGGTGATATAAGATAGTGACATCGTAGTCCCTTAACAATTCCAGCCATCTCCTCTGCCTTAAATTTAGTTCCTTTTGCTTGAACAGATACTGGAGACTCTTATGATTCGTGAACACCTCAAACGGCGCGCCATATAAGTAGTGTCTCCAAATCTTCAAGGCATGGATTATGGCTGCCAATTCTAAATCATGCACCGGATAGTTTTTCTCATGAACCTTCAACTGCCTGGAAGCAAAGGCAATGACCCTGCCCTCTTGCATCAGCACTGCACCAAGCCCAATACGAGAGGCATCACAATAAACTATGTAAGACCTTGAGCCTGTGGGCAAAACTAACACTGGTGCTGTGGTCAAAGCTGTCTTGAGCTTCTGGAAGCTCGCCTCACACTCATCCGACCACCTGAACTAAGCACCTTTCTGGGTCAACTTGGTCATCGGGGCTGCAATAGATGAAAACCCTTCCACGAACCGACGATAGTAGCCTGCCAGTCCCAAGAAACTTCGGATCTCTGTGACTGATGCCGGCCTAGGCCAGTTCTTGACAGCCTCAATCTTTTTCGGATCAACCTGAATGCCCTCTGCCGATACAATATGACCTAAAAATGTAACTGAATTCAACCAGAATTCACATTTCGAAAACTTAGCATACAACCGCCTATCCCTCAATGTCTGAAGAACCACTCTGAGATGCTGTTCGTGCTCCTCCTGGCTGCGGGAATATACCAGGATGTCGTCGATGAAGACTATCACGAACGAATCCAGATAAGGTCTGAACACTCGGTTCATCAAATCCATAAAAGCTGCTGGGGCATTTGTCAACCCAAAGGACATGACCAAGAATTCATAATGCCCGTACCGAGTGCGGAAAGCTGTCTTAGGGACATCGGATGCCCTAATCTTCAACTGATGGTAACCAGACCTCGAATCAATTTTTGAAAATACCCTGGCACCCTGGAGCTGATCAAACAAATCATCGATCCTCGGCAATGGGTACTTATTTTTTATGGTAACCTTGTTCAATTGCCGGTAATCGATGCACATTATCATTGACCCGTCCTTCTTTTTAACGAATAACACGGGCGCACCCCAAGGTGAAGCACTGGGCTTGATGAAACCCTTCTCGAGCAAGTCTTGCAACTGCTCTTTCAATTCTTTTAACTCTGGCGGAGCCATGCGATACGGCAGAATAGAAATGGGTTGAGTGCCCGGAGCCAAATCAATACAGAAGTCTATATCCCTGTCGGGTGGCATTCCGGGCAGTCGGATGGGAAGACCTCGGGAAACTCACGAACCATGGGCACAGACTCAACAGAGAGGACCTCAGCACTGGAATCACGAACATGAGCTAGATAAGCCAAACACCCCTTCTTGACCATACGTCGAGCCTTCACATAAGAGATAATGATATGGGTGGAATGACCAGGAGTTCCTTTCCACTCCAAACGAGGCATACCCGGTAGT
>MCJB01031980.1:1839-67990 GCA_002018475.1 Nicotiana obtusifolia | reverse complement strand
TTTGGGTTTTTATTTTTTTAGCATTATTAGGGGGGTATCAGCATTCAAACATTTTCAGCAAGCATTCAATTCTCTGTACTGGTGTCTTCGCCCCCTCGACACCGCATTAGCTTTGTAATAGCTTTTTCATCATCAATACAATCATCATCAAAAATCCAACCAAAGCTTCCGCTGCTCTCATTTCTCTTGTTGCCTACGAATTGGTTTTCCCGCACGGCACTGACAATCTAGTCTAGCGTGCGGAGGGGACCTCAGTTGGCGGACGGCAATCGTACTGACATCGATTGCCTAGCCTTACGCTACCCTTCCAAAGCATCTCAGGAAGGCGTCGCGTAACAGTAATCTTGCAAACAAAGGGGTGATACTATCTTGAAAACGTTTGGGGCGTTTGAGAGAAAGATTAAATTGAAGTTGGAATCAGATAAAGAGGGAATCCCAAGTAAACCAACGGGTAAGTATCCTATGTCCTAAATCCCTCATAGAATGTAATTTCTATGCTTAATCCCATCATAAATTCACGAATTTGTGAAAGAGAAAAACCTAGGGTTCTTCTCAATTTCAAGAAGATATGAAATTGGGGATTTAGGTCGATTTGAAGTCGAATTACGACAAATCTTATATGGGTAAACTCGTAAGGAGATAAGGAACACGTTTTGGTAATAATTTCTGAATTTTGAAAAGTGGGCCCGGGGCTCGGGTTTTGCTAAAATTGGAAATTTCTTAGTAACTCGATTATTTCCGTTTGGGTTTTGTTCCCATAGCCTAATGTAACGTAATAATTATGAATTTGAATAGATTCGACGCACGAGGAGGCCAATTCAAAGGGCAAGGGCGTCGCGGGCTAAGGATTTAGCCGATTTCGAGGTGAGTAATGATAGTAAATAATGCTATGAGGGTTTGAAACCCCGAATTGCACCTCGTAGTGCTTAAATGATGTGAGGCACACGCTCGATGACGAGCGTGGGGTGGTTTACTACTGGGGATTGTGACTTGGTCCGTCCCGGTTAATGATTTTTACTATATAACTGTTGAAATTGATTTGATAATATAATGATTTGGGCTTTTAGCCGTATTTGGTCTTCGTGCCGGTTATGTAAACCCTTCAGGGTTAATGTATTACTGTTTGTTTATTGAAATCGTATTTGGGCTTCACGCCAGTTATGTAAACCCTTCAGGGGTAATTTATTACTGTTTGATTACTGAAATCATATTTGGGCTTCACGCCAGTTATGTAAACCCTTCAGGGGTATTTGAGATGTTTTGAATCATTATTTGAAACTTGGTTTTGGAAAACTAAATGATGTTTCAAATGATTTTGAAATGGATCGGGTGGCACGCTGCCACGGATGTGATGTATATGGGATCGGGTGGCACGCCGCCACGAGATATGATATAGCGCTTGGGCCGCTAAAGCCCCTTCCAGAAGTCTGAACCACCCACAGTGAGCGCAGGATACCCATCATAATGGCCCAGTTGGTAACAATGACAACTGTAGGTCACGGTTGATAACAATGACAACCGGTAATGATAAATAATACAGTTGGTAACAATGACAACTGATAACCGGAGATGGGTAGATAATACAGTTGGTAACAATGACAACTGTAGGTTACGGTTGGTAACAATGACAACCGGTAAACCAAAGATAACACAGTTGGTAACAATGACAACTGTAGGTTACAGTTGGTAACAATGACAACTGGTAACCGGATTTTGAAAATGTTTTACTGTTTTAAATGATGTTAAGCCCGAGGGGCAGGTATTTGAATGACATTGAGACCGAGGGGCGGTTTTTAAAGTGTTTTCTGTTTCTTCCCAATACTTGCTTGAAAGATGTACATGTTTTACCCGTTAAAAGGATTTTCTACTTGACTTTACACTTGGTTACCATTTTCTTAAAGATGTTTTATTGTGCATTATGTGTTTTCTTACCTACAGTTATTATTTACGTTTATTACTCACTGAGTTGGAAGTACTCACATTACTCCCTGCACCTCGTGTGCAGATTCAGGCGTTAACGACTCCGCTCCGAGATACTGATTACTACTGCTGGACCGGAGCTTTGGAGATTACGAGGTAGCTGCTTGCGTCCGCAGCCCCGTAACTCTTTTCTTTTGTTGACTTTACTTCTTTCAAACAATTGTGCTTAAGATATTGTAATAGTTATATTATCTTTAAGCCTTCTTAGTGGCTCATGACTTTGTGACACCCCGATCTGAGGGCTATAGTCGGGACGGTATCTTATATATATATACTCCGACTGATTTTGTTATTAATCTGTTATTGTTTTAAACTGCGTGATTTAACTGTTTAAGCATAGTTGGATTGGTTTGGCTTGCCTTGTCCCCACGAAAGGCGCCATCACGACTGGGATGGGATTTTGGGTCGTGACAGATTACATTGTTAATTGTTGGTTCTTGTCTGTTAGTTTTTATTCTGCCTTTCTTTAACGTCAACATAAATCCCACTTCGATCTCGAAGTGGAAGGTCTACTTGTTGGATACTCTTGTGCAATTCAAAAGCAACTTTGGCAATACCATAGAGTGGTAAAAGGCTTGAGTGGTAAGAACATTTGAGTGAAGGTCTTGAATGACTACGACCTTGAGTGTATACACGAGTGAACTTGAGCGACATCTACATTGAGTGATACACGTGAGGGAGTGACTTGTGAGGTCTTTATTTTATATTAATCACTTTTCTTGTCTTAAAATGTCTTTCATAGGTACAGGGAGTTACAACGGAAGTTTGGATGTGTTGGTTGGTTTTTTAAATGAAAGGAGTCCATCTAATAAATTCACTACTAGTAGGACTTCTCATGGATATTACTATGATAATTATGGGCTAGAGAAGTGCCGGAGCATATTTATTTTAAGTGTTAATGGACATCAAGGAGGCCTCTACTATTAAATGAAAGTGATACCAATTTCATTAGTCCTACTTTGGTAGAAAGGTTAGAAATTCGTTGTAGAAATAAGGTGGTTCCTGACTATACGAATGGAGTGTCGATTGTTAAAGTGGCCTGAATTCTCATTTCTCATGGGAATTATGAAGAATATGTATGTTGTGATGTCTACCCTTTACGTGGATGTCATATAGTGTTTGGGGATCCTTGATATTATAATAAGGAACTTGAATATGATGAAAGGAAGGGTAGGTACGTATTTGAGATGAAAGGAAGATGGTATGACTTCGTTCTTTTGAGTCAATAAAGGGAAGCATTAGCTAGAACGCAAATCAAGGATGAAAGTTTGAAGGTTGATGAAAAGCAAGACGCTTCTAGCTATGCCAAACTGAAACTTGAAGTCAAGAGTCCTTCCAATGACTCAACGAGAACTCTTGGAACCTAGTACTCCTAATAAAATAAATGAGAGAGAAAAGATAGAGAGGAGTAAGTGAGAGAAAAGTGGCAATCCTAGAGAGGAAAAAGGAGAGCACAAGAATGTGTGAGTGAGCGTGTATCTTATTCTAACTCTTCTTCCTTTAGTTGTTTGGACTCTCTTGTAGGTTCTTTTGAAGGTGAGCACAAAAATGACTCAACATGGGAAATACTTCAAGAATCGGAGGAACCAAAAAAAATTGAAACTCCTACTTCAAGTAAGCATGTGAACTTCAATTTGGAAGACCAAGGTAAAGAAGTTTCTGTAATTGCTTATCAAGGTAAAATGGTTGATGCTAACTCTCTAGTTATTTCAAATGATATTGTTAGTGACTTGATTGTGAGCAATAGTCTAACTACTTGTGATATTGATGATTCTTTACTTTGTATTGACATATAAAAGAAAAGTTATGACCATACACTAGTTGAGTATGATTTGGGAGCTAAAATCATTATTGAATGTGAACTTGAAAAGTTTCAAATTATTGTTGTTCCGTTGGTTAGTAATCATGAAATTGAAGGTGTTTCCTTAAATGCTTTCCATGAAAATGAGTTTGTTTCTTTTTTTAGCTATAAGTAACACTTTTTTGAGTGTAAATGTAATAGAGGATGGATGTCTCTTGGTTAGTGAAAGTGAATTGATGAGCTTTATTGATCCATCTTTGGATAATTGTTCTAATTTACAAGTAAGTCAAGAACTTTGTGTGTCTGAGAGTGAACTTGAATCCTTCAAGTTAATGTAAATGATCCTTGCTTGTATCTTCTTGATGTATTTGTGAAAGATGAAGTTGAGAAATGAGCTCTTTGCTTTAAAAATGATAATCTTTCCTTGTTTGATGCCTACGATCCTAATGAATCTACTTATTTGAGCAACCTAACTCCTTCTGCCTATATTGTGAAGGATATCAAAGGAAAGTTTTCTTGTTACTTTGAAGAGGAAAATTCTAACGAGGAGTTAACTTGTTCTTTTGAGAAAGAAAGTCCTAATGCTATTCTCAAGGATGAAAAAGGTTTATGATAAAAAGGGAAGTAAGATAATTGATGTAGTGTTAATTTCTCTACTTTTTCTTCGTTAAGCTTTGAGGATACATTTTGGTCAAACTTTTTAAATGCTTCTAGGATGAAATGCAAGAATGATCAATTGGAAGCATGAAATAATTTCTTTGAATTTAAATGTGATAAATCTTGTGGTGACTTCACTAATGTCTTCAACTTTTGTGAAGGATTATCAAACAGGAAACCGTAAGAGGGATAGATACTTGAAGCTACCATTTGCGCCAAAAAAATTTTGAAAAATACTTATCCAAGGCAAAAATGATATGTTTGATTGGTTAGTGCCAAAGGCGGATCTAGCATTTTTTTTAACATGGGTGCACCACTAAAAATAGTATAAAAAAGTATTTTGTGGTAATTGATCATTGTTCCTCTAGGTAAATAACATAATATTCAAGCAAGTGCATCATTCAGTCTTTGTAGAGCATGAGTACCACAAGATAATGTTAAACCTATTCTACAAAATAGATACATAAAATATCTAATTTGACGGAGAGACCATAGTTTCATGTGCCCCATAGTTTGGGCTATAAATCCGCCCCTGGTTACTGCTTATTTTTGGACTTTCTAAAGCCATGGGGGTAATTAGCTATTCCCTTGACTTTGGTAGTAGTAACATTGTAGTGCTTGACCATGATTTATTGATGTTGCTATTATATTCATGTTGTGAGTTGCTAAGTGGCCAACTTACAGTTGATTTGGGAATAATATTTGTGTTTGATCCTAGTGATTCACTCTGTGATTGTGGTTTGCAATTCAGCCAAGTGCCCATTATATTGTTTGGAGAAGTGCTCTTTATTGATCTAAGGATGCTTGGTTATACTTCAAGAGTCTTCACTTTGATACATGTGGTAGAGATTTTTGGATTAAATTGGTGCATGAGTCCTATTATAAAGTGTCATTACCATGCACAATTTGTTGTAAGCATGAAGTGCTTGATGTTTTTTTTTCTTTGTGCTAAGAAGTCCTTATGGAAATTAGAGCTTGACTATTTTGACTCTTGGCATGAAGCGACTTTGAATGGTAAGAGAGTTGGTAGATCTAAATATGCTCTATACATGTGGTATAGTTCTATGTTTGGACTACCTAATTCATTTTCCTTGTTTGTTAAGTTCATAAGAGTCATACTTTGTGCTTATCTGGGAGATTTTATGACTCCATGTGATGATGTTTGTACATGACTTCTAGAAGAGTCTTTGTGCCTATTAGGAAGAATTGGGTCAAAAGAATGCATGGGCACTTTCATGTTTATCATTATCATGCATATATTTGCCTCTTGATGAGTTTATACTTGTCCTTGTTCCTTTCTATGTTTTGCAAACTCTTGAATTTGAGGACGAATTTTTTTCAAGAAGGAGGGATTATACAACCCAAGATAACCAGCATGCGCTTTGGATGTCAATTGATGGTTACTTTCCCAATTGGTAGGTTATGTGTATAATTTGCTATCAATTGAAGACTACATGTAATTAGAAGGAAAGTACGACCAGTCTTTTTGAGCTCTAGCGTGTCGTTTGGCGGTTTGAGGCCTTGAGTAGCTTCACTTCAGGTATTAAGACTTGTACGTGTGGTCGGAATTGTACTTCGGGAAGTTCAGAGTTGATTTGGAAGAAAAATTCTAATTTCGGAAGCTTTAAGTTGGAAGAATTGACTAAGATATGACTTTTGAGTAAACGACTTCAGAATCGGAATTTGAAGGTTCTAACAGGTTCGTATGGCGATTTTGGTTTTAGGAGCATGTCTGGAAGTTGATTTGGAGGTTCGAAAGTCATTTCGGCGTCAATTGGCGAAAGTTGAAAAGTGGATGATTATTGGAAAATTTGACCAGGAGTGGCCTTTTTGATATCGGGGTCGGATTTCGATTCCTGGAGTGAGAATAGGTCCGCAATGTCAATTATGACTTGTGCGCAAAATTTGAGGTCAATCAGACTTGATTTGATGGGTCTCGGCATCGAATGTAGAAGTTTGAAGTTCTAAAGTTCATTAAGCTTGGATTGGGATGCGATTCGTGTTTTAGCGTTGTTTGATGTGATTTGAAGGCTTGACTAATTTCGTATTGTGTTTTAGGACTTGTTGGTAGATTTGGTTGAGGTCCCGGGGGCCTCAGGGTGGTTTTGGATGGTTAACGGATCAAGTTGAAGCTTAAAGAATGGCTGAAGTGCACCAGTTCTGGTGCAATCGCATCTGCACAAGTTTGACCGCAGGTGCGTGACCGCAGAAGCGAGGAAAAAGTCGCAGGTGCGGTTTGGGCGAAGCTAGGCAAAGATCGCAGGTGCAAAGGGTTGTCTGCGCCTGCGAGGTCGCAGATGCGGAGGAGTGTCGCAGGTGCAGAAGAGAGAGGAAGCATGGGAGACCGCATATGCGAAAATGGGCTGGAAGCCTTGTATTGCTGAAGCGATGGGAAATCCGCAAAAGCGTGACTGCAAATGCTGTCAAGTGATCCACAGAAGTAAAAATTGGGCAGAACATAAGGGATCGAACTTGGTCATTTCATCATTTTCATTTGGGATTTTTGGAGTTCGGTTCTTGGGCGATTTTGAGGAGTTTTCATCATGTAACACAAGGTGAATAATTTTTCACTTGTTGTGAACTAAACGTAAGGTTTATATGTGGATTTAAAGAGGAAAAATTTAGAAAAATTATGAGATTTTGGTAGAAAATCTAGAATCGATAATTTTGGATTTTGACCATGAAATTTGGCATGAAATTGAGAATAAATTATATATTTGAGTTCGTAATGTTATGGGTAACGTTTATCTTCAAAAAATTTTGGAATCGGGGCACGTGAGCCCGAGAGTTGATTTTATCGAATTTTTGAGCGGAGTTGGGAATTGTTTAAATTGATTAATTATGGGTATTAGAGTATATTTTGATTAGTTTACACCTTGTTTGACTAGTTTTGGATCGACGGGCATTGGTTTGAGGTGTTAGAGAGGCTTTGGAGCCGGTTGAGCGAGGTAAGTCTCCTGTCTAACCTTGTGGGAGAAAAACTACCCTCGAGGTGATAACTATTGTTATGTGCAACTAGTTGTGGGTGCTATGTACGCACGAGGTGACGAAAGTCCATACGTAGCTAAAGCATGTTTATGTCGGGGTAGACTTAGGATCTTACCCTATAATATTTAAATTATTTGAACTCATTTTGCTGGCTTAATTAATTAAAGTTATAATTGAAATCGATTTAGAAATAAATATATGCACTCTAGGTCAAGCCTTAACACTTTGAATTTTGGGCAAGTTATTTGAGAAATGGTAAAGATTATATTCATTTTATGCTCCTGTTCTATATTGTAAACACGTGTCTCGTAATTCGGTAACTTTCTTCTTTTTTCTTGTGGAGCGGGCGAATGCCTCGGCAGTATATAAATGCATCTATGGATCGTGCCGCACGTCTCTAGGCAGTGTACACGTTATTCCGGATCGGACTGAACGACCTTGGCGGAATCGTGCGTTATATCGCTATATGTTCACGAGATAAACTCCATTGATGCCCGACATTTTACATGGTATTCCTTACTTATTGATAATGACACTTGATATTTTTCCGAGCTGTCAAGGTAGAATACAAGATTTAGAAATTTATGCGTTGAAAGAAGAAATTGAAAGATTATGTAACATATGAATTTATCTCATCGTTGTCGTATGCCTCATATTTGCTTATGTTTTATTATATTGCTTTATTGGACCTTTAGTAAGTGTCGATGTAGATCCCTCATCACTAATTCTTTGGGGTTAGGCTAGATACTTACTAGGTACGCGTTGATTTACGTACGCATGCTGCACTTCTGCACTAAATGTGCAGGATTTGACAGGTTCATTGATGATCACCTTGGTGCGTAAGCTCACCTATTGAGGAGGCTTCACGTGAGTTGCATTCCAGGCTACGCATTGCAGTCCATCGAGTCTTCATTGTACCATTTATTTTATTCTATCTTATTACATTCGGGACAGATGTTGTATTATTATTGTACTCCTTAGAAAATGCTCATGCACTTGTGACACCGGATTTTGGGGGTTCCTGCGGGTTGTTCGTTATTGTATTTGTGTAAATTCTATTTCATACGATTTAATAAAGGAAAAATTATAATTTCAAACTACTAAAATGAGTAATTAAATTGGTAAATCACTGTTGGCTTACCTGACGGTGGCGTTAGGCGCCATCACGACTTACAGTGGATTTTGGGTCGTGACATGGAGGCTATACTTGTAATAAGTGACTGCACTTAGTTCCTTAGAATTAACTTTGGGGTATTTGGGTCATTTGTAGTCATATACCCAATCTTGTATAAATTGCCTTGAATGCTTTCATTTTAGGAAGACTAATTTTGATGAATGATAAATCTCTTTTAAGAGGTGTGATGGTTTGCCATTATTCATGATAACTTCATTTAAAGTGTGTTCTTCAAGTGGAATCACACTTCTACTTGAAGGTATTCATATAGTTTAGGTTCACTTTGTTATGTAATTGTTGGATGATTGATCTTTTGTCAATTATTTTTCAATTAATTCTTCGTTGGGTCTATTCTCAAATTCTGTCCTTTATCTTAAATTTCTTGTCTTTCGCATTTTAGATTTATATCACCTAGATAACCATAAGTAGCACAATCAACCTTTTATTTTATTTGGTTCTCATTATTGTGTTCGTTTCAACCATGAACACCGCCTAATTTCATAAGTGCGTAGAGAATTGGCCTAACAAAATTCTTCTTGAAGTGGCTAACACTTCACACTTACATTGGTGATTCCTAAACATGTCATCTCATAGATACACTATTTGATTATCCTTGTATCAAACCTAGATATTATTAAAAAGCCTTAACGATTTATCCTTGGTACTGCACCTTGTCTTATCACGAGAATTCACCAAAATTTTACTTGACAATGTTGAACTGTCGTTAGTGACTTTGTTTGATATCCTTGAACCTAGACTTGTGATCTCCAGTCTTCTAGGTAGAATTACCGCCACAGTGACTTGTCCTCAGTCATAGTCTCATTCCCCTCGATGATCTTCAATCACCTCTCTAGTTAAGCCTTTTATAAGTGGATCCGACATATTATCGCTTAACTTCACATAGTCTATTATGATAATTCCCACAGAGAGTTAGTTATATAACAATTTTATGTCTTCGTCGTATATGACGGAATTTTTCGTTATATATAACGCTCCTAAATCTTCCAATTGCCGCTTGACTATCGCAACGTATATATATTGGTGCCAACGGTTTGGGCCAAAATGAAATATCTTCCAAAACAAATTGGGGCCATTCAACTTCTTCACCGGCTTTTCCTAAGGCTTGAACTCAGCCTCCATTGTAGAGCGGGCAATACAAGTTTATTTGGATGATTTCCAAGACACCGCTCCTCCATCAATAGTCCACTTGTGTATTTAGAATCAGTTAACCAATAATTCAGTTTGCATCACAATATCTCTCAATCATCGAGAGAACTGTAGTGCAAAGCAAAGTCTTGGGTATATTTTAAATATCCCAAAACTCGTTTTATTACCATCTAATGAGATTGACCTAGATTACTCGTGTATCGACTCAATTTACTTATAGCACAAATTATATCTGGTTGTGTACAATTCATGATATACATTAGATATCCCTACATACGAGCATAATCCAATTGAGATATGCTTTGACCTTTGTTCTTTGCGAGTGCAAGATTCACGTCAATTGTAGTCTTTGTAGCTTTGAAATCTAAGTGCTTAAACTTATCAATTACTGTTTTAATGTAATGAGATTGCGACTATGCCAAACCTTGTGGAGTCTTATAGATCTTAATACCCAAGATTAAATCGGTAACTCCCAAGTCTTTCGTATCAAACTTGGTAGTTAGTATTCCCTTAGTCGCATTTATGTTGGAAATGTCATTAGCATATAAGCACGCGATGACTATGTGATTTGGAGTATTCTTAATATACACATATTTATCACATTTATTAATCTTAAAATCCTTTGACAATATCATGTGGTCAAATTTCACATGCCATTGTTTAGGTGTTTGTTTTAGTCCGTAAAGTGACTTAACAAGTCTATATACGTTCTTTTCTTTGTCTGGAACCACAAACACTTCAGTATATTCCATATAAATTTCTTCCTCCAGATCTCCATTTAAGAAGGATGTCTTAAGCATTCATTTGATGGATTTCAAGATCATACACCGTAGCTAATACTACTAATGTCTGTATGGATGTAATTCTGGTAAAAGGAGAGTATGTATCAAACTGTCAAGGCCTTCTCGTTGCCTATAACCTTAACAACAAGTCTTGCCTTATATTTGTCAATAGTGACATCATCTTTTATTTTCCTGTTAAAATTCCATTTAGAATCTAACGATTTATTCCCGGGAGGAAGATCAACCAATTCTCATGTATGGTTGTTCAATATGGATTCTATTTCACTATTAACCACCTCTTTTCAAAATAATAACTCAGAAGAAGACATAGCTTTTCGAATGTTCGAGGCTCATTTTCCAATAAGAAAGTCACAAAATCCAGTCCAAGTAAATATTCTTTGACGTTTACGACGTCTTGGATCCTCCTGATTAGATGTACTTTGTTTTGTTCCTTCCCAAGGTCGTTTAGATCCTTCATCAATCGACTCACATTCTTTTTTATATAGATCTATATTTTCAATGAACTCAGCATTAACTGATTCTATAACTGTATTATTATGAATGTCGGGATTTTCTAATTGATGAACCAGAAATCGATATACTTTAATATTGATTGCATATATTATGAAAACATAATCAACGGTTTTCGGTTCTATCTTTACCTTTTTGGGGGTTAAGAACATGCACTTTTGCCAAGCACCCCCACACTTTGCAATAATTCAAGTTGGGCTTCCTTCCTTTTCATCTTTCGTGTTTAATAGATTGTGTTTTGCTATGGGGCACTCGATTGAGTATTTGGTTAGCCATAAGAATAGCTTCCCCCCACAAGTTATGTGGCAAACTATAACTTTTTCAACAAAGCATATATCATCTCCTTTAATCATCGATTCTTTCTTCCTGTAATCCCTTTAAATTGGGGCGTGTAAGGGGCCGTATTTTTTAAGAATAATGTCATATTTTAAACATATCTCGTTAAAAGGAGATTCGTATTCATCATCCCGATCACTTTTTATCATTTTAATTTTCTTGTTAAATTGCATTTCGACTTCCATCTATTACTTCATCTTTATTACTAAGTAAGTAAACATAGCAATATCGAGTATTGTCGTCAATAAAAGTTATGAAATACTTATTTCCACTACGAGATGGTATTGACTTCATTATCGCAAATATCTATTTGAATTAAGTCTACAGGATTTGAATTCCTTTCAATTGACTTATAAGGATGTTTAACATACTTAGATTCCACACATATTTGATATTTTGATTTTTCGCATTCTAACGTAGGCAATACTTCCAAATTAATTATTTTTCGCAAGGTTTTATAATTGACATGTCCCAAATGTATATGCCATAAATCATTTGACTCAAGTAAGTAAGAAGAAACTTGAATTTTATTATTCTTAAGGAACATTATATTCAGTTTGAAAAAGCCCCCAGTAAGGTAACCTTTTCCTACAAACATCTCATTCTTACTTATAACAACTTTGTCATATACAAAACACACTTAATCCCGTACTTGACGAGAACTGTGGTAGAAACTAAATTCTTCCTTAATTCTAGAACATGAAGAACGTTTTTCAGAGTCACCACTTTGCTAAAAGTCATCTTTAGAAATATCTCAATATCCTTCCTATAGAAAGCGTCTCTTCGGGTCCAATAGGAGCATATGTAGCGAATGCTTCTCTAACAGCACGAACATGGCGAGTGGCTCCAGAATCAATCCACTATTCCTTGGGATTTCCTACCAAGTTGCATTCATAAAGCATAACACACAAGTCATTAATATCCTCGTTCTTTTTCACTATGTTCGTTTGACCCCTTTTTCTTGTCCTTTTTTGAAGCATGACAATCTATAAACTTGTGTCTAGCTTTACCACAGTTGTAGCAATTTCCTTTGAACCTTTTCTTGTTCAGGTTACTCTTTGGTCCAGAAGGCTTCTTTCTCTTCTTATTATTTTTTGGAGCACCCTCATCAATATTTGCTCCCATTATTGTTGAATTTCCATGAACCTTCTTTTCAGCAGTCTTATTGTCCTCTTCGATTCTCAACCAAACAATGAGATCTTCGAAATACATCTCCTTGCATTTGTATTTCAAGTAATTTTTGAAGTCCTTCCATAGAGGAGGCAACTTCTCAATTGGTGCTGCAACTTGGAATGCTTCATTGATGACTAAACCTTCAGTGAAAACTATATTAGTAATGATATAAGTATTACTTTCAACAAAAGTATTAATTCGGATTATACCTCAGCAAGGAGATCATGATTAATCACTTGCAATTCTTGAAATTGGGTAATAACAGACTTGCTATCTGTCATTTTATAATCCAAAAATTTTGCGACTACAAACTTTTTCAATCCGACATCTTTATTTTTATATTTCTTTTCAAGCGTAGTCCACAATTTTTTTGATGTCTCCATATTACTATAGACATTATACAGATTGTCCTCCAACCGCTAAGAATATAATTCTTGCACAGAAAATCAAAATACTTCCATGCCTCAGTCATAAGAAAGTGGTCATTATCTGAAGTTCTATCTAGCAGAACCAGAACATCCTCCTTAATAACTTCTGTAGAGTTAGAGTCGTCAAATAAAAGAACATCTTCTACTGCCATTGCTTGAAATCAATCCAGAAAAAAATTTCGGGTTGTTCTGCCAATGCTAGGGTTGGTGCAAGCATTGTGCGATTTGAAGAAGCATTGGCAGTCACTGACAAGGTATTTCCATTCACAACATGAACAGTTTGTTGTTCGGTATCCACTGTCATTTCTGTAAAATAATGAAAACGGCTATATACACAAACAACTATCTCCTCAAGTAACGAAAACTCTTCCAGATGGCCTTTCATGTAAAATAGATATTTATGCAAAGTAAAACGGAAAAATAAAATCGGAGGGAAAGTTATATTAGCTTTTATAGAAATAGTTGATTTGGATTGAAAATATCAATACTCGCGTAAAACGACTATAACGAAAACGCCTAGTTACACAAAATAAAACGGGAAAATAAAATCGGAGGGAAAGTTAAATTATCGAAACGGTTGATTTGGATTAAAAATATCAATATAAATTTTAATATCAAATAAATTTAGTCCAAAAAATTAATCGATCAAATCATTTGACCAAACTCAAACGAAGTTGAGCCAAGCGACGACAACGACGCGAGGCTTGACTTCTTCTCAACTCTTTAAGAGCTAGAAGAAGTGCAAATATATATATTACCAACAAATGAGCTTTCCTCTTCCAATATGGGACAATATATGCAAAGAAAGGAAATTCAAATTTTTATTTTTCCCTCCATTTCCAATACACCTCATTTTTAACTAAAAACCCAACATCAGTTCCTATTAGTCTTGGAAAGTCTACTTTTCTGGAGGAGCTTCAACTTTACGCAAATGGTTTCAAGGAATTCCCATTGAAATTGTGAACTTTAGGAACTTAACTTTGATTGACCTTTCTCTTAATGACCTTTCCGGTGTAATTCCAGATAGATTGGGAGAACTTTCCAAATTGCAAGTCTTGATCTTTTCAGCCAATAATTTGGGTGGTGCAATCCCACAATCCCTTGGGAATATCAAGACATGACATGCTTTATTGCGAATCTGAATCATTTTGTTGGAAATATTCCAGTTGGTTTAACTAAGTACCTCCGGAAAATAGACCTTAGTTTTAACAGACTAAATGGTACAATCCCTCAAGATCTATCATCCCCACTAAACTTGCAGTTTGTTGGTCTGATTTCCAATAATCTGGAGGGACTTGTTTCTACAAACATGTCAGTTAATTTGGTCAGGTTGAGATTGGGCCAAAATGCTTTGAATGGGTCATTCTATCTGCTTCCTTTGGAAGCCTTCAGAGATTGACCTACTTGGAGCTGGACAACAACCAGCTAAGTGGAGCAATTCCTTCTGAATCAGGGAAGTGTCAACACTTGGTCCAGAATAAGCTAACCGGTGCTATTTCTATAGAGTTGGGTGATATTTCAAATCTTCACATCCTGAATCTTTATTCCAATAACCTAGATGGAAAATTCTAAGTAACATTTCATAGCTGATTAGAGTGAAGAGGCTCAATATCAGTTGGAATTATTGACTGGTTCAATACCAAGCTTTTTATCCAGTTTGAAAAACCTCAGAAACTTGAATTTGCAGGGGAATAAGCTAAGTGGTCACCTTCCGACTGACATTAGTAACTTAGATTTTCTATTAGAATTCCAACTTGGAGGGAACCAACTTGGTGGGACTATTCCAGAGATGTCGTTAAGCATACAAATTGCTTTGAATCTCAGCCACAATATCTTTGAAGGACTGATACCAGTTAGTCTACCTAGATTAACTTCATTGGAAGTTTTGGATCTCTCTTACAACAGGTTATCAGGTCAGATTCCCGACATCCAGACTAAACGGAAGACTAGACTAGGCTGGTGCTTTCAAACAATCAACTATTTGGAGTCAATCCAGAGTTTGAAATCTTTGTCGATGTTGAGACAAGAAGAAATAGGGATCTGATGTATCCTTCCCCAATTGCAAAATAAGAAAACAATTAGAAAAAGGGCAAGACATTGTCATCAACGATAGCCCCCCCTCCTCTTTGTTTTAGGTGGCTTTGTTTTTGGTATATTTGCAAGAAATTGTATCCGCTGCGTTGCTTTAAAGAGCTTGCACCGAATTAAGGTTTGTTGGATTACTCATGATAGCTTCCACAAGTCTCAAATAAAATTGTCCAAGGCCATGACTGCAATTTGTAGGGCAATTAATATCATCCAAAGCAATGAGTTTTACACTTACTACAAGGTTATAATGCCTTGCAGTATGCTATTGCATCAAGATGATTGTGAGGAAGAGCAAGTCATCCAACTTGCACTTCTTTGAAAGTTTAAAACAAGGGCTTGTCAATATAGGCCACCTTAGTAATTACACCATGGCCCCCCTTGTTGATGTTGTGGAATCTGATACTACATATATATTTATGAATATCCTCAACATGGATCACTCCTTGACCTCCTTCGTGGAGATGGAATGACAGTATTTTGGACCGAAAAAGTCGCTTCACCATAGCAGTTGGCATTTGTAGAGATTTGGCTGTCTTACACGGAGGCTCTCTCTTCAGCAATCCGATTATCCTCCTCTATGTTTCAACAAGCAGCATCTTTATGAAACACTTGAAATTGGAGATTGAGCTTGATAGGGCAATTAATCCTTCAGAATTTGCTGTTGCTGTGGGATATGTTCCTCTAGGTAAATTGATCCTTCATGATTTCCTGAAATCTTTTATATATTTACGTAAATCACTCACTTCACTTGGCATTCTATTTTATTTCTACCTATATTTGACAAGGCAACTGAGAGGCCTTTAAGATTTAAGAATTCCTTTGTTTGATTCAAGAAACTTAAGGTGTGTTGTATCTTCAAAGTATGAACCAATTAACTTGGATAGGACAATAACCACAACACAAAGACACCACGTTGTTCACAAGCCATCCTAAACGGACTTTATTTTCTTAGTCTTTGTAACTATTGGGACTTGATTTATATTTTCTTAGTCTTTGTAACTATTGGGACTTGATTTATAGTTCCTTTTCTTATAAGTGGGAGACTCGGGATAGAAGGAAGGGGATGGAAAGTATTTGATCTATTGAACCTTGCACCTTTAGGGGTCGTTTGGTTGGGAAATAAGTTATCTCAGAATTAATTATCCTGGGATTAGTTATCCCATCCTCCCATAAGGATAAAAATAACATTACAATCCCGGAATAACTAATCTCGGGATTAGTTGTACCGTAATTTTATCCAAACCAAACGTGGAATAAACTCATCTCAAATTTAATCCCGGGATTAATTATCCCCCACGTAACAAACGAGCCCTTAGAATATAAGACACCAACTACTCAAAGCTTATTGCTTTAGAATGTAAGATATCAGCTCCCCCAATGAGCTACCTTATATTTTGCTTCTTTTTTTTGAGAAGGAAACAAGTTTCATAAATTAACTAGAAAAACCTTTACCATAAAGATTATGCTATAGGTTAAAGATAGTTACAAGAACCCCGGAAAAAAGAAAGCAAAACGCAAACCCAGACTTGTGATAGTTACAAAGACCCAATAATATCCACTATAGACTGTACATCCTCTACCAGAGCTTCTTTACACCAAAAGTGAAACAAAAATATACAATTTGTCTTGATCTTCTATTTAATGTTAGCTCTATCTTCAAAGCACCTTGAATTTCTCTCCAACCAAATTGTCCACCAAATACATGCTGGGATCAACCTCCACCAATGCTTCTGCCTCAGTAGAATACCTGGGTCATTCCAGCAAGCTAATATTTCTGCAGTTGTCCTAGGTATTGCCTATTTCACACCTTTTATACTCATGAAAAGATACCACAACCTACTAGTTACTTTGCAATGTAAAAAGAGGTGATCGTTTGTTTCAATCTCTTTTCCACACAAGAAACATTTGGAACACATAAGCATTCCTCTCCTCATTAAACAGTCATGAGTTAGAACAACCTCTTTGACGACAAGCTAGAAAAAGCAAGCCACTTTAAAAGGGATTTTCACCTTCTAGATGTGCTTTCAGTGCCATGTCCTATTGTTCATGTGGCCAGAGCTATTCAAAATTCTATATGCTGACTTTACAGTATATACTCCGCTGTTGTTTCTTTCCCATATAAGTCTATCCTCTTCTTCTGTGATGCCCATAAAACCATCCAACAATTTGTAGAATTCAATCGCTCTTGTAACCTCCTAGTCATTGAGGAAGCTTCTGAACGTAACATTCCATCCCCGCATACTCCATACCTCAGCCACAGTAGCTTGGGATTGCTGCACTATAGTGAACAAATCTGGAAAAGCCTCTTTAAAAGGTCCATTACCAATCCAATCATCATTCCAGAAAGAAGTTTTATTGCCAATCCCCACTATGATACTGACATTGCTGATAAATCCTGGCCATAAATTTTTGATTGACTTCCATACACTTACACCATAGGATCCAGAAGCTCCTGTTGTACACCACCTTCCATCTGCCCCATATTTTTCAAAGATAACCTTCCTCCGTAAATCTTGATCTTCCAGAGAAAATCTCCATAGCCACTTCATAAGTAAACTCTTGTTACGTTGTCTCAAATTTCTGATTCCCAAACCTCCATCCCTCTTGCTTTTAAGCAAAGTGCTCCATTTTACCAAATTGTAGGCCTTCTTCTCATTATTCCCTTGTCATATGAATTTCCTCCTTAAAGCATCCACCCTTTTCTCAACTTTAACAAGAAGTGGGAAAGAGATATCATGTAAGTAGGAAGAGCATCTAGCACACTACTGACTAAAGTAATCCTCCCTCCGAAAGAAAGATAATTTCCTTTCTATATAGCAAGTTTCTTTTCACACCTCTCCAGCACCTCATTCCATAACTCCAGAGATCTATCTTTTGCTCCCAAAGGCATCCCCAAATATGTTGTTGGGAGATTTCCCACTTGACAGCCTAGCACCCTTGCGAATCTTTGAATGTTGGTGACCTCATTAACTGTGTACACTTGTGACTTACTCCAGTTGACATGTAACCCTGAGACAGCTTCAAAGACAGATAAGATCAGCCTCGGATGTCTAACTTGCTCTTCATTAGCATCACAGAACACCAAAGAATCACCAGCATAAAGCAGATAATCTCCAGATTTCTACTGACATTATTCACTACTTTGAAACCCCTTATCCACCTTGTCTTCTTAATCATACTATTCAGACCTTCCATTACAATTATAAAAAAGAAAGGAGACAAAGGGTCTCCTTGCCTTAGCCCTCTCTTTGAAGAAAAGAAACCCTCTAGAGAACCATTAACTAGAATGGAAAACTTAACAGTGCTGATGCAGAAACCAATCCATTTGATCCACTTGCTTCCAAAGCCCATATTCTTCAGAGATTTCAGCAAATAGTTCCAGTTTATATGGGCATATGCCTTCTCAATATCCAATTTGCCAAGGATCCCAGGGATCTTACTTTTAACCCTAGAATCAATACATTCGTTTGCTATTAGGGATGCATCCATGATCTGCCTACCTTTGATAAAGCCATTTGTTGAGTGTCAACCAGTTTGTGAATGACCGTCTTCAATCTCTCTGTCAACACCTTTGAAATGATCTTATACACACTACTTATGAGACTTATAGGTCTATAATCTTTTAGCTCCATTGCCCCAGCCTTCTTTGGAATTAATGCCTACATAAATAGCATTAAAGCTCTTCTCAAACAATTCTTGTGAATGGAAGTTTTGAAAAGTATTCATCAAATCTTCTTTCACCACATCCCCACATTGAATAAAAAAACCCATGGTGTAGCCATCTGGACCCGGAGCTTTGTTTGCTGCACAAGCCTTCAATCCCTCAATGATTTCTTGCTCTTCAAACTCCCTCTGTAGCCATTGCTCCTTTGCCTCACTAATTCTAGGACAATCTGGAGAATTGAACTCTGGCCTTCATGCTTCAGATTCAGTGTATAAGTGCTGATAAAAGGCTAAGATCTCACCCTTTAACTTCCACATCATCCACTTGTATCTCATTAATAATGAGCTTGTCAATTTTGTTGAACCTTCTATGGGCATTTGCAATCCTCTGAAATTATTTAGTATTTCGATCCCCTTGTTTTAACCATTGAACTCTTGATTTTTGCCTCAAAATTAATTCCTCATTTTTGGCAATCTCTTCCAATTCCATGACTAGGCTAGCCTTTTGCACCAACTCATCTTCAGAAAGATCCCTGGATTCTTGAACCACATCTAGTACAAGAATTTTGTTCAAACAAATAATTTTCAGAACCTCCAAATTTCCCCCTTGACCTGTCTTCCATTCTTTCAACTTATCTTTCAACAACCTGAGTTTATTGGCTAGAACAAAACCAGGTCTGCCCTATACTTCAAAAGAAACCCACCAGGAAGCTATTTTATCTCTGAACCCCTTTGTCCCAACCACCAATTTTCAAACTTAAAATATGATTTTGTGTTCTCCCAAACCCCACATTGCAGAGAAATAGGAGCATGATCTGAGGAAACTTTTAGAAGAGTAACTTGTTTGGTATTCCTAAAGTTTTCATCCCAGTCAGCAGAGAACAGAAACCTATCCAATCTCGAAGCTATACGAGAATTAACTCCCCTACTCCATGTGTAAAGTCCCCCTACAAGTGGTGGATCAATAAGCTCTAAATCCTCTACAAAATTAGTGAACTCTCTCATAGCTTTTGAGATTCTGTTGCATCCCCTCCTTTCCTCCATAAATCTTGTCACGTTAAAATCCCAACAAATAACCCAAGGCCCTTCAAAAACTCCCCTAGAAGCAGCTAACTCCCACCAAACATTCTCCCTCTCTATTCTACAATGAGGCTCATATACCCTAGACAAATGCCACGAAAAATTTCGATTTATAAAAAGATACTACAGGTTGTGGAGTAACTCCCAACATTGACTACCTCCCCCCTCTATACTCTGCTATCCCATACTACCAAAATGCCCCCCTTGTACCGGTAGCCTCTAGACACCCAAATTTTACCCATCTATAACCACATATCTGTTTCACATACCCCTGTACATCCCTTCAAGCTTGGATTCTTGAAGACAATAAATGTCCGCCTTCCAATTCTCAATTAGCAGTTTTACCACTCTTCTTTTGTTGACACGATTTAATCCCCTAACATTCTAAGAGATAATATTGACCTTCATTGATACACATTGCTAATAGATTTCCCCCTATTCCTAGAGCTTGACTCCGGAAATTCATATTGAACACCAAATTCTGAACCTCCAAACTCCCTTTTTTCCTTTTTGGAGCCGTGCACGTCTTCATTGTTGACGCTTCCCTCAACTTTTGTCTACGCCTATCAATTTTGAGAAACAGCGATAGAGCTTCCTTTTCACAGCCCTGAAAATTTACCCCATATGTCTTGCTCACTTTTAGAACGTTTTTATGAACTCACAAAGAAGCCTCCATCTGTGCCTCGACAAATTGCACATCTAGAGGTTCTGCATCATCACGGACCATGTCTCGTGGTCTTCTTCATCCATCAATTGGTTTATTCCTGAAGAAAGAGAAGAAAATGGAATAATTTTTCTGTGAGAGCAAGTTGCTCTAACCACCTGCTCCCCACCTTGCATGTTCATTACTTCTGTGGGTTCCTCATGTACTACTAGATCTTGCAGTTTGTTTGTGACAGAAATAAGAGAAGAAAAGGGAGTAGTTTCTCTTTCAGGACATGTTGTTCTAGCCACTTCCTCAAACCCTTGCCACGTTCATTCACGTCTCTTCTTTTCTCTCCAACAATGCAACCATAGAAAGCGATTCTCTTGTTGTTCGCTAATAACTCTGTTTCCATCGGGTCGGGCTTATTAAAAGAACCCAGAACCGAAAATCTATTTTTAATTCCCGGATCTGGACTCTTTAATGACCCACAATTGGGCCCAGAAATTAAAAAAACTCCAGCTGGCACCTCTTTATCCACTGGGCCATGATTCAAATTCAAACTGCAGCTATCCTTAGTCACGTGAACCCATCACCCCTTTTAACCCCTACGTCATTGTTATTGTTTGTGTCTCCCCTGTTCACTGTCGAAACCTCTGAAACAGATCTCCATATCACCGGCGCCTCGCAGCAAATCGGAATTGTGAAGATAATTCCATTTTTTCCTACCTCAATTCTACTGGGAACTGCTGCAACTCGGCCCTTCACTTTCAGACGAGCCCATTTAAGATGGTTACGCAGAGACGTTTCTTCCTCTGTTTCAATCCAACCACCACATCTATCACTGATCTCCTTGAAGATTCTTTTGTGACCATAGATGGAGAGGTAATCCCAGTACTCTTATCCACACCCACTCGAGATTGGCAGTGGCCGGCAAACACTCTACAACCTGCGGCCACCACTCAAGACTCATTAAATTATTTCTCTAACTCCATTCCCCCAGTTTAGTGGTGTTCCGCTAATTTTCTGGAAGGAAACTCAAATAAGAATTTTGGCCCATGTAACTAATACATCTGGACCCCCGGAATTGCATTCCATTTGTTGCTAGCCCATCTCCGGATATCAAAAAGAGTAGGCAACTCCTTGCTGATTGCGAAGCTCCCGATCAGACACCTGCTCAACACGTCATCATCACCTATAACTGGACCATTCATCACTATGCGTTGTACTGTCGACCAGTTCTCCCACGATGATGTAGAGGCTCCTTTTGCTTCCCACTTGTCGGACCTGAAAGCACCTCTGTACGAAAGATTCGCTACTGGAACTACAATAGGTTGTCTCTATGTAGCTGGAGGCTCCCTATTAATGAACCTTTCTATCTTTATAGCAAGTACCTTCCACCCTGCATTGAATGAAACTTCTGGAAGGATAATAACTGCTCTACGTACCCCTTGCACTGCAACCACACTTATGAACCTGCCATGGTCATTGAACTTCTTGGCACAGTAAAAACTGAAGACATGATCTCGGGTCCTCCATCTCCTGAACTCATTTCCTTTCCCATCTGAAGCAATATGCAGAAGCTTACATAACCACAACATAACCTTCCGACTCAAAGTCATCTTTCTCATGAAATTTGACTTCCTCTCCACTCATTCATACCAAACCTCTGCTCTATCTTTATTTTCTGTAATATCAAAATACTTGCCACCAGCGTTCAAATAGATTCTGTTTTCCATGATTAAAAGGGAATTAAGTTTTTTAACACAATCACTAAGGAATGATTGAAGAAAAAACTAAGTTGGTCTAAACACAAACTAACATCACACAGTAGACACACTCGCCCGAAAGTGTTTATGACTCTTTTCTAGGGACTCGTGCCTGGGAGCATATTATTAGAGTAAGTTATCTCCTGTATTTTGCTTTCTTTCTGTTTTTAAATACAACTACACTAAACAGAACACACATTTCATGTCTAAATGTAAATTATCTAACTTGATTTGATAAAATCCATTTTCCAACATTACCTACATGATTTAACAGAGTCTTGTTTTAAATCACCTGGATGATTTTCATGTAATGTTTGTTTTGCAGAATACACATATGTGATGAGAGTGAGGCTGGTAATATGTATAGCTTTGGGGTAATAATGCTTGGGCTGCTAACTGCGAAACCAGCCATAGTGAAGGAACAGAGTTGGGTAAGTGGATATTAAGCAAGTCAATCCAGAATGAATATTTGGGTGAAGTTCTTGACAACAGAGTAACTGGAGAATCTTTCAAGTTCATCAACAAATGCTTTTAGTGCTTAAAATTGCTCTGCAATGCTTAAATGTCTCTCCAAGTGAAAGACCTGATGCCAAAGAATTGCTAGAGACATTACTAACTTTGGGCCAACAGTTTGGTATTTAGTGACAGATATGTAATACTGTTCTACCTCATGTCCTTATTAGCTGTCTTTAAGGTTTTTGTCTTCTAAAGTTTTTGCACACCTTTTAAGGATGATACTAATAGCCTTAATCATAAGAATATTTTTCTAAACTATCCTATTGGGTTTGAGCAAATTCTTTTCACCTTCCTACTGGTTGGGAGGCAAGGGAATAAGAGGAACTAATGCAATGAGAAAGTTAAAAAACTTAAAACAAAAGTTGTATCCTTTGCCTATGGATCCAGTCCTTGTCATGCAGCATAAGGACAAACTACGGCTAATACACTTATTTGGCTCTAGACACTTATAGACATTAAAATAATGCTAAAATTGATGAATATAAGAAAGCCTAGTATCCCTCCACAGAACCACTGATTATGGATATGGCACTCAACATATCCATCATAGAGATTCTATTAAGATACTGGTCTATGACTCACAAGAAAATCAATGCTCTGATACTAAGTATATCACACCCTAATTAGGGGCTAGTGGATTTGCTTAATATTCTCATCTTATAACCGCACATGAAATTTACTATGCGAAATAAAACTCAAAACAATGCCATAAGCATCGTAACACACAAGTCTCTAACCATAAACTCTAACTTCCTGCGAATGTGGTCTATGTAAGTGTTTTGTTTACTCTAAGCTGCCTGTTCACATATAGAGGACACCAACTAGCTAAAATTATGCCTTGGACTTCTTGGTACGCTCACATTCGTCCAACATTTGCTAAAGAGTCTTTTCAAGATTTTCAGGGTTTTGTATATCAACAGAAAATGTAGATAACTTCTAGGGTTTGCGAACCTAAATTATTGATTAATGGAAGGAGAAGAGTCTAAATGGAGCGAATAGATAGTGACAATTCATATAGCTGACCTTTACTAGCTTGGGGTTGAGGCTTGTTTTTGTTTTTACATAAATGTATTGGCCTTTGAGATATTCTTTTTACTTCAAAATTTCATATGTTTAATTTAATAATATGGTTCTATGTTCACCGCTTTGAGGAGGAGATATATATCAGGTTATAGTACAAGTCTATACTGTCTTCGTTGAATGAGACTAGAGCAAGCAAGGGCTGCTAGAAAGGGTTCATGGTTTAGGTGTTTGCACCTTACAGTTACAGTTCTCAGTCATATGCACAAGGTAGAAAAGAACGTAGAAGAAAGACCAGAAGCATTTTTAATACAGATGCCTTTCTTATAACCTCTGAAAGGTGAAGAATAATAATTAACGTCTAAGCTGCCACAAGCAATTTGTGAGCTATAAAGTCAGCCTTCTATGACTAATGAATAGTATCATAGACTAGAGCAATATTGAGTGAATAAAGTTTCAAGAAATTTAGCCAACAGCACCAGATAAAAATATATTCTATTATAGAACATACTTTACTATGATATACTTTTAACCCTTGATGTAGTCCATTCTCCGATTAGGATAACAAAGAAACCCCTGTACTACAAAACAAAGTCAAGTTCAAATTTACAACTCTTTTTTATCTTTTAATCCACCATAACACCATTTACTGCATCTTTATATTACAAGATATCCTCATTAAATAGTTAGCAAGTACAATTGCAGCATATGTGTATGTTTGTGTCATATGTGTGTGTGTGTGAAGGGGGGAGGGGGTATGCAAGAAAAGTGATTGCTGGCCTAATTTGGTAGTGTTGCAGTCAATCAGACAGCTCAATAGATGTTCTGCTCCATGGATTTTCTTCCTTCCTTGGACATCTGGGTCTCCCATCCACTCATAACGGGAGAATCGGAATCAAGGCAATACCAAATATGAAATATCCATTTCACACACTGACCGTCCTACTTTTGAAAAGTTTTGCAATACAAAAGTTTTAATGAATTAAAAGGCATCATAAAGAATATACACTAAAATACAAAGTGAAATAAGTTTTCATTACCTCATATCTTAGAGACTAGGCAGGTGAGCCAATTAAGTAGAAGCATGTCATCACGTTGCAAAATCCTGTTCAACAGACTCATCACTCAAGAATACAAAGGTACCTAGTCCAGGAACTAAAAGCTCTCGTTCCGCTAGCACATAAGCCCACTCCTGTGTTGATGAAAGTTTAGACTTATAACCACCATCCTTCATATTATTCGCAAATTCCTGAAATATTAACATAGGAATGATTCTTATCTTTAGGAACAAAACAGTCAGGACAACCACACATAATAATCCAAGTACTGCTAACCTCCTCTTACAAATCCATTCTGCACATTCGCCTTCTAACAACTTCTGCAGGCTGCAAATTTCCTCCCTCTGCATACTCTGACCCCCAACCCTATTTCACGCAGCTTACTGGCAACTACTTTCTACGGTTCAAAATTTCTATGAACTCAGTAGGCAGCAAGGATCGATCCAGATAATCCCAAGACGTCACCCTCCTCACCGAACTGCTGAGCAAAACCATCGGCTTCGACCACTGGTCCGATTCTTCCTCGCGTCAACATTTGCTGAGCACTGAAACCCAAACTCAACGTTCATCAACACAAACCTTTTGAAGATTTTCATCAACCAACCCAGCTGCAACCAACCAGGTTGCTAGAAAGGAAAGACTTTATGTTTTATATCACTCTGCAGCAGAGATATGACAGCGCTGGAGCTTTTTCGCCCATCTATGCTGACCATCTCATTTGCGGTAGTCCTCTATAGAGTAAATTCAGCACCAAATTGGACATTAAATAATTAGCCACACAACAAAAGATCAAAAGCTTTTCTCATGAGTTGCCCCCAGCAAAAAACTGTCACAGGATTGAAACGTGTCTAATGGGTGAGAAAATCAACTCATAAGTCACCTGAACCTTTCTGCTGTCACAAACTTCTATGAACTCAGACCTAAAAAAGCCAAGAGATACTACTTGAAGTATAGCATATTTCATTTCAAGTTGAACCTCGGATAATCAACTAGTACACATTGCCATAGAAATCGATTGAACTGAACCCAGGTGACTTCTTAACGCCTAAATCTCTCATATTTCCTCTGACCTTTGATACATCTTCCCATCTGCCAGCAGATGCATAAGTGTTTGCCAGAAGCGTATGAGTGCTAGAATCATAAGATTCAATCTCCATAAGCAGTTTAGCCACACGTTCACCAACATCAACACTGCCGTAAATTCTGCAGGCACTGAGCAAAGCCCCATATATTGGAATTATAATCTCATTGTCTTTTTTCGGTATCATAGATATCATTTCTTCAGCTTCGCCTAAGAGCCCAGCACGACCAAGTAGGTCAATCAGACAACCATAATGTTCTAACTTTGGCTGAATCCCATAAATCCTACTCATTGAGTGGAAATACCTGCGGCCTTCCTCTACCAATCCCCCATGGCTGCATGCGCTCAACACTCCGATAAAAGTGATATCATCGGGGCAAAATCCAGCTTGTTCCATTTGTGAGAACAGTTCCAGTGCTTTCCTCGTGTTCCCGCTCATGGCTAACGCACAAATAATTGAAGTCCATGATGCAGTATCTTTCTCTTTTAATCCATCAAATATTTCCATCGATTTTTCTATGCAACCACACTTTGCATACATCTCTATAAGGGCAGTACCAACAACTGCAGTAATAGCTATTTTGTTTTCCTTCATGTAATTACGAATCCATTCCCCTTGTTCAAAGGCTCCTACCTGAGCACAACCAGTGAGAAGAGCAACCAGTGTGTATTTATCAGGTTTAATCCTTTGCATTTGCATCGTATGAAATAAATTCATTGCATCATCAACACGGTTGAATTGCACATACCCATTAATCATAGTTGTCCACAGAACTAGATCCCTTACCGGACTCCTCTCAAAAAGTTTTCTAGCTTCATCCAATTGACCGCGATTAACATATCCAGAAACCATACTAGTCCAACATATAACATTTTTCGTTGGCATATCATCAAAAATCTGCCTAGCCACCATCAAGAATCCACATTTAGAATACATGTCCACTAATGCATTCCCAATAATAACGCTAAACCCAAGCTCTTCAGTAACATATCGATGAATTTCTTTACCAAGTTCCAAGCTTTTCAATGCAGTGCAAGCTGACAAAGTACTCACAACTGTCGCTTCGTCAGGCTTAACGCCACTTTCCTCCCGCATCTTCATGTAAACCCCAACAGCATCCTGATACCTACCACATCTTACAAATCCAGAAATCAATATATTCCATGCGACCGAATCTCTCTGAGGCATTTCATCAAACACTTTGTTCAAACTCGTCACACAACCAAACAGACCATACATATCCATAACAGAATTACCAACATAGTTATCCAACCAAACACCAGATTTCAACACATACCCATGAATCTTTTCACCTCCCTTCACCATTTTCAACTCAGCAATAGCTTTAAACACAAATGGGTAGGTGAAATTATCAGGAGACAAGCCACCTATTCTCAGTTCATCAAACAAGAAAAGGGGTTCTTTAAATTGACCCTTTTTCACGTATCCTTTAATCATTAGATTGTAAATGAACAATGTTCGGTTCTCACAACAACTAAAGATTTTCTTGGCATAATTAAAGTCTCCTCCTTGGAGTGTATCAGTTGTAAAAGCTAAAAGCTTGTGTAAAATGCCAACGCGTTTGTGGAAATTGAGGATGATGACTTGGGCATGGATTTGTTTGAGTTGTGTAATGGATTTGCATGTCTTTAGAAGCTCAATGCATGTTTTAGTGTCAAGTGTTTCTTTTGGTGAACAATTGATGAGAGTTGAGAAGCTAGTAAGTGTATTAATGGTACGACTAGAAATTAACCTTATTGAACACATTATAGGAGTTGTGTGTAGAATAGAACGCATTATAAGTAGTTGAAGGCAATTTTAACAGGTGATAGGACACTAAGGACTTGAAGTAATTGCAAAAGATTGAGTGACAAAGCAACCTTAATAAATAAGTCATACGCAGAACTAATAAAAGTTGATCCATAAGTAGGTTCGGGATACCAAATAGTTATACTAAAATAAAAAAAAGAAACAATCAATTAATTTTTTATTTGATTATTCGGGTAGGACCAGAGTTAAGGTCTGCATACACTCTATTCTTCCAGAACTCACTTGTGATATTTTATTGGGTTGTTGTTGTTGTATTGTTCTTCTTTTTAAAGAAATCGTATATTATTATATTTAGAAACAATTAATTTTGCACATTAAATTTTACCGTAGTAAAAGCCTTTGATAGCTGCGCAAATATAAAAATATCATATTTGAAATCACACGTTTTAAAAGTTTTATAACTGAATATATGCTATAACATATTTAAGATCATATATTTCTTTCTTAAATTTCGTGAAAGTGCAAATTACATCACACAAATTAAAATAAAAAGAATAACTGGCTAGGACCATAGATTGTTGTCGCATATGTAATTTATCTTGTAGACCAAGAAAAACGTGCGCTTAAAACAACAGTTTGAGGCTTTGTGTATACAATTAGTCACTTGTATTGATCGCGTTAATTCTTTAAAACTTAGCAAAAAGTTGTGCACGTGTATGGGGTCAAATTTGATCGCTTGCATAGAAAATATCGATTTCGAATTCGTACGATCGGCGTTAATTGGAGTTACTGCTCGATAGGCCGAGATAGAGACATCGAGAGAAGAAGGTCGAGACCGGATGTCATCGGAACGGAGCTCGAAGCCGAGGTGTCCGAGAGGAGATCGTTGAGGTCGATTAAGGTAAAACGCCCTAGGGTAAAATTATCAGATTGCGTAACAGAAGGACCAGAAATCCCGTGATATGTAAATATCTCACCGGGAATCACGGCGAAAATCAGCAAAGACGTTGAAGTCATTAATTCTAGGGATTTTACCTTGTAGATAGGTTTTTTACCTTGTATAAGACTCATTCCCCTCCCTATATAAAGGGGCAGCATAATTGTAAAAGGCATCTCAGAAACAACGATCAATATACAAAAGTATAGTCTGCTCTAATTGTTTTCTTTATCTATTCTGCTTCATATTTGTCTATCTTAGAGAATTTTACCATGGTGAAGCTATTCTAGATTGCTGGTTTGCACTCTTTCTCAATTTACTTACTGAGTTTAGTCTTTACTTTCATTCATCTTTTATTTGTATCAAACCAAATCACGTGTCCTTAAAATCACGTACAAACTTAATTGTTATCCGAAGCCAAGGGTAAACACTTTGGCGCCCACCGTGGGGCTAAGGATAATAGTGAGCGTTTGATACAACTTTCTGTCACACATGTTATTTTACACTTGTTCTGTGAAGTATTTTTTATTTCAGGTTACAATACAACCATGTCACATTCACAGTCGATGCCTCTGTACGTCGATGGCGAGTTTGATCATCAGGGCGAAAACAACAACGTAGCGCCCGGTGATGAAGTTCCAGTAGACGCTAATTCACAAATGACGGTTGATGTGGATCGAACTACCGGCCCATCAAACAGTGTTCGTAGAGAACACCGATCAACAACTCAAAACGACGAAGGGGACGGGATTAACCTCAGAATGATCTTCAACATGTTGCAAGCCCAGCAAGCGGCCATTGCTCAACTACAAAATCGGAGCCAAATTTCGAATAAGGTTGAGGTCGGCCCTTCTCGGGGAACCATCCCTGAAAATGAACCAATCGCAAAGGAACCGAGCGAAGGCGGATCGGGGGCGAATTCCGGGATCATAAAGATGCTCGAGGAACTAACCAAACGAGTCGAGTCTGGAAAAAAGAAGATCGAGACCAACGATAAAAAGGTGGAGACATATAATTCGAGGGTGGATCAAATCCCAGGTGCACCCCTGATATTGAAAGGCTTAGATTCCAAGAAATTTTGCAGAAACCTTTCCCGTCAAGCGCCGCTCCAAAACCCATACCGAAGAAATTTCGCATGCCGGAAATTCCCAAATACAACGGGACAACCTATCCAAACGAGCATGTGACAGCCTACACGTGCGCAATAAAGGGAAACGACTTAGAAGACGATGAGATCTAGTCCGTTCTGCTGAAGAAATTCGGAGAAACCTTGTCAAAGGGGGCAATGACTTGGTATCACAACTTGCCCCTGAATTCTATCGATTCTTTTGCTATGCTTGCAGATACCTTCGTAAAAGCACATGCAGGCGCCATCAAAGTGGAGACGCGGAAATCAGACCTGTTCAAAGTTAGACAAAAGGATAACGAGATGCTCAGGAAATTCATATCTCGTTTTCATATGGAACGGATGGACCTGCCACCGGTCACTGACGATTGGGCCGTACAATCCTTCACCCAAGGACTCAACGCTCGAAGTTCAACGGCTTCGCAGCAACTTAAATAGAACTTGATTGAATATCCGGCCGCCACATGGGCGGATATACACAACCGATACCAGTCAAAGATCAGAGTCGAGGATGACCAACTTGGAGCCCCTTCGGGATCTATTTACCCCATCAGAACTCATGATAGGGTTCGAAGGATATTTATCGAGAACCGAGATCGAGCAGAGATAGGCATCGACCATATCCAGGAGACAGGAAAGTCATTCCAGCGAGGCAGGGCTCCCCGAGACGCGAAAGAAGGAACGATCATAATCGGAACAACCGAGGACCGAGGATGAGAAACAACTTCGAGAGAACCACCGGTCACCAAGAAGCACGGCGGTTATCGGAGTACAACTTCAACGTCGATGCGGCTACTCTCGTGTCAGCTATCGGTCGTATTAAGGACACTAAGTGGCCTCGACCGCTGCAATCGGACCCTGCCAAAAGAGACCCAATTTGATATGCAAATATCATGGTACACATGAGCACAGGATAGAAGACTGTCGACAGTTAAGAGAGGAGGTGCCACGGTTGCTCAAAAATGGGCATCTTCGAGAGTTTTTGAGCGACCGAGCCAAAAACCATTATGGGAACAGGAATAAGCAAGTGAACCAGGAGGAGCCACATCACACAATTAATATGATCATCGGCGGAGTAGATGCGCCCCAAGGCCCGGTACTAAAACGCACTAAAATATTCATCACCCGGAAAAAGCGCACTCGGGATTATGCGATGGAGGGAATCTTGCATTTCAACGAAGAAGATGCAGAAGGAATCATTCAACCTCACAACGACGCGTTAGTAGTATCGGTGCTTGTACACAAAACGAAGGTAAAGTGCGTGCTGGTCGATCCTGGTAGTTCGGCCAACATAATCCGATCATGGGTTATCGAACAACTCGGGCTGACAGACCGAATTGTCCCTGAAGTTCGGGTTCTCAATGGATTTAACATGGCGTGCGAAATGACCAAAGGCAAAATAACATTACCGGTAAACACTGCCGGTACCGTTCGAGAAACAAAATTCTGTGTGATTGACGGAGACATGAGGTACAACGCCCTACTCGGGAGACCGTGGATTCACGATATGAGAGCGGTACCTTCAACTCTACATCAAGTGCTGAAATTCCCATCGACTGATGGGATTGTAACAGTTTACGGGGAACAGCCAGCTGCGAAAGAGATGTCCAGTGTAGAAGAAGCAGCACCGATACCAGCAACTCCTTCTCAAAGGACCAAATAGCAATCACAGGCATCGCCTTCGACAAACGAAGGTGAACAGGAGCATCTCGAAGATGAAAACTATGGGGTTCCCCGGTCATTTGTTGGTCTCGATGAATCCGACGCAACTAAATCAACGGTCGAGGAACTCGAGCAAGTTTCGCTCTGAAAAGACTCGCCGGATCGAAAGGTATACCTAGGCTCGGGCCTAAGTTCCGAGCTCAGGGCAAAACTTACACAATTCCTTATAACTAATGAAGATTGCTTCGCTTGGTCCCATCTCGACATTACAGGTATCCCACCGGAGATAACGACCCACAAACTAAGCATCGATCCGAAATTCCGGCCGGTCAAGCAAAAAAGGAGGCCTCAATCCAAAGTCAAACAAACATTCATCAAGGATGAGGTAACTAAGCTTTTAAAAATAGGGTCCATTTGGGAAGTTAAATACCCAGAATGGTTAGCAAATGCAGTTGTAGTCTCTAAAAAGGGAAATAAATTAAGAATGTGCATAGATTATAAGGATTTAAACAAGGCATGCCCTAAAGATTCTTTTCCTTTACCCAATATCGATCGCATGATCGATGCTACTGCTGGTCATGAGGCCCTTAGCTTTCTCGATGCTTACTCTGGCTATAACCAAATACGAATGGACCGAGACGATCAGGAAAAGACATCTTTCATCACTAAGTATGGTACATACTGTTATAACGTGATGCCATTCGGGTTAAAGAATGCGGGGGCCACTTAC
Source organism: Nicotiana obtusifolia (assembly GCA_002018475.1). Taxonomy (NCBI): domain Eukaryota; kingdom Viridiplantae; phylum Streptophyta; class Magnoliopsida; order Solanales; family Solanaceae; genus Nicotiana; species Nicotiana obtusifolia. The sequence goes on along the minus strand of MCJB01031980.1, from coordinate 35,829 downwards.
CAACGCCTAGTAAACCAAATGTTCGAAAAACAACTAGGAAAAGCAATGGAGTTTTATATTGATGATATGCTAGTTAAGTCCCTGCGAGCAGAGGACCATTTGAGCCATTTGCAGGAGACGTTCGATGTGCTGAGACGGTACAACATGAAGTTGAACCCGGAGAAATACGCATTTGGTGTGGGCTCGGGAAAATTCCTCGGTTTCATGGTCTCGAATCGAGGAATAGAAATCAACCTCGAGAAGATCAAGGCCATTGAAGACATTACAATTGTAGATAATGTAAAGGTCGTACAAAAGCTGACAGGCCGGATAGCCGCTCTAGGCCGATTTATCTCAAGATCATCCGATAGGAGTCACCGATTTTTCAACCTGTTGAAAAAGAAGAACAATTTCTCGTGGACTCCGGAGTGTCAGCGCGCGTTAGAAGAACTTAAGAGATACCTGTCTAGCCACCTTTGCTGCATACTTCAAAAACTGGGGAGTGACTGTACCTATACCTTGCCATCTCGGAAGTAGCGGTAAGTAGGGTCCTGCTTTGAGAAGAACAAGGTACGCAGTTTCCTATTTATTACGTTAGTAGAACATTAGGCGAGGGAAAAACTAGATACCCTCATCTAGAAAAATTAGCACTCGCTTTATTGAGTGCCTCCAGGAAACTAAAACCCTACTTCCAATGTCATTCCATATGTGTCGTAACGACATACCCATTGAGAAACATAATGCACAAGCCCGAGCTATCTGGCCGATTGGCCAAGTGGGCTATCGAAGTGAGCGGGTACGATATCGAGTACCGGCCCCGAACTGCGATTAAGTCTCAAGTGTTGGCGGATTTCGTCACCGATTTTGCACTGTCGCTAATACCCGAGGTTGAAAAAGAATTAATAACCGAATCAGGGATTCCCTCGGGAGTGTGGACCTTGTTCACAGATGGAGCCTCGAATGCGAAGGGATCGGGGCTTGGTATCGTACTAAAGCCCCCGATTGGGAATACAATTCGACAGTCTATCAAGACTGTAAAATTAACTAACAACGAAGCGGAGTATGAAGCTATGATTGCAGGTTTAGAACTGGCCAAAAGCCTGGGAGCGGAGATAATTGAAGCCAAGTGCGATTCCCTCCTTGTAGTCAATCAAGCTAACAGGACTTTCGAAGTCAGAGAAGGGCAAATGCAGAGATATTTGGACAAGCTTCAAGTCACGCTGCATAGGTTTAAAAAATGGACCTTGCAACACATACCTCGAGAGCAAAACAGTGAGGCCGACACCCTCGCCAATTTGGGATCATCAGTCGAAGATGATGAGATCGAGTCCGAGAAGGTCGTACAACTTTTGAGGTCGGTGGTGGAGGAAGGCCATGCCGAAAGCAATTCAACAAGTTTGACCTAGGATTGGAGGAGTAAGTATATAGAGTATCTCAGCTCCGATAAGCTCCCCTCGGACCCAAAAGAATCGAGAACAATGCGAACGAAGGCAGCTCGATTCTGTTTATCCGATGACGGAACCCTATTTAGAAGGACATTCGGTGGCCCTCTCGCGATATGTCTGGGACCGGGTGACACCGAGTATATTTTAAGGGAAATACACGAAGGCACATGCGGGAATCATTCCGGCGTTGAATCCTTGGTTCGTAAAATAATCTGAGCCGGCTATTATTGGATCGATATGGAAAAAGATTCAAAGGAGTTCGTTCGCAAGTGTAACGAGAACCAAAGGCACGCACCGATGATCCACCAGCCCGGGGAGACGCTGCATTCGGTCTTGTCGCCATGGCCATTCATGAAATGGGAAATGGACATCGTCGGCCCTCTCCCCTACATGCCAGGTAAGGCTCAATTCATTCTTTTTATGGCTGACTACTTCTCCAAATGGGTTGAAGCGCAGGCATACGAGAAGGTTAGGGAAAAGGAAGTGATGGACTTTATCTGGATCACATCGTATGTCGATTTGGGATGCCATTAGAAATCGTGTGCGATAATGGCAAGAAATTCATCGGCAGCAAAGTGACGAAGTTCTTCGAAGATAACAAGATCAAAAGGATCCTATCGATGCCCTATCACGCTAGCGGCAACGGACAAGATGAATCGACCAACAAAACCATAATTTGAAACCTCAAGAAGAGGTGAACCGACGCGAAGGGGAAATGGAAAGAAATATTTCCTGAAGTTTTATGGGAATATTGCACAACTGAGAAAACCAGCACCGGGGACACTCCTTTCTCCCTAGTGTACGGTGCTGAAGCGTTAATACCAGTCGAAGTAGGCGAACCGAGTATCAGATTCCGCTACGCAACCGAAGAATCGAATCGTGAAGCTATGAATACCAATTTGGAATTATTGGATGAAAGAAGGGAAGCAGCCCTTGTTCGAACGGCCGCCCAAAAGCAAAAGATTGAAAGGTACTACAACCGGAGAGCCCATCTTCGACACTTCAACATCGGAGACCTAGTGCTCAGAAAAATCACACCCAATACTCGAGCACCAAACGAAGGGAAGTTAGGGCCGAACTGGGGAGGGCCTTACACCATCTTAAAGATCACCGGAAAGGGATCGTACAAGCTTGGAACAATGGACGGCAAACAGCTGCCAAACAATTAGAACATAAACCACTTGAAACGATACTATTGTTGAGGTATGATCTTTCATTCTTTGTTTGTTTATTTTATATTACTAACACCTGCAGGTATCAAATGAAGTAACGTCGAGCCGGAAAGCACAGGACGTTAGGACTGAAAGCACGCGTTGCACTCTTTTTCCCTTCGACCGGTTTTGTCCCAAACTGGATTTTACGGCAAGGTTTTTAATGAGGCAACCAAGAACGTGCTAACTTAGATGGGTCGCATATCGAAGGCAACAATGTTCGGTGCTAAACTTTGATCGACCTTAAATATCAGAAGACTGCTTAGCTACTTCAATTCACTCCTTAGCTGCTTCAATTCGGGGGAACTTCTCATAGATCTTTAGGCATCGATGTAAGGGTCAAACGGTCAAAAGAACCATGCCCAAATAGATTGATCTATCCCCTAAGCAAATTGTACAAGCACTTGAATCCTAATAAAAGTTCTTTGGCACCAATATCTTGTATCTGAGCCCAAGGGCCATTTCGATTTTCGTTGTTCGATCAAAAAACTAGCATTGCTCAAAGTTTCATACAAAAATCAGGCAAAAGGGAGTAAGACCTGTTAAGGAGAACCCCGATTTCTTAAAAGTCTAAGGCTATATCGAGCTAATAAAATTCGAAGGGGAGTAAGACCTGTTAAGGCGAACCCCTTTTTCTTAAAAGGCTAAGGCCGTATCGAGCTAATAAAACTCGAAGGGGAGTAAGACCTGTTAAGGCGAATCCCGATTTCTTAAAAGGCTAAGGCCGTATCAAGCTAATAAAACTCGAAGGGAAGTAAGACCTATTGAGGCAAAACCCCAGAACTTCTCGAAGTTAAGGCCTTACCAAGTCAATCGAAGAAAGGGAAAGTCTGCTAAGGCATTTCTTGAAATTGGTTAAGTCTAAACTAAGCCTGAAGAGCGGAAAATTCAATAAGTTGAACCATCGGTTCTAAGTACAGAGAATCAAAATAAGTCAAGCAAGGAATGGAAAGAAAGGAAGATTTTTATATATATATGAACAAAGTATGTTACAGAAATGGGCACTTCATTATATATATATATATATATATATATATATATATATATATATATATATACACACACAAAAGAGGCTCTTTATTCAGAATTATCGGAGTCTTCTTCTTCTTCTTCTTCTGGGAAGGCCTATTTTCTGGCTTCGGCTTCGATCTTTTTAGCATCATCAATCTCGGTTGATAGATCGAAGCCCCGAGCTTGTAACTCTTCAAGAACAGATAGGCGGGTTTGGCACTTGATATATTCGACCAAAATCTTCGATTGTTCCTAAGCGGCCTCGGCATCGACCCTATATTGGGCTACTAACTCATCGACCTCAGCCTTGGATGCAGCAACCTCCGATTTTGCTGATTGCAGCTCGTTGACCAAAATTTCACGATCCCAAGTGAGCATCTCGACTTGGGATTGAAGCGTATCGGTTCTCTTAGTCAGAGCCCCGATTTTCTCTTGTGCCTCCAATAGTTGATTTTCCAAAGAAACCATTTGAGCTTGGAGGGCCTCTTTTTCCGAAGTCAGCAGATCGGTCCTGGTTCTCATTTCATTGATTTCTGCTTTGGCCTCACTCGCCTCAGATCGGAACCGGTTTATTTGGTTGAGCTGTTGCCTCATCTGGTCGATCATGCCTGAATTTTCTTTGCGCACAAAGTCTAGTTCAGCCCGAAGGGTCGACATCTCCCTTCGAGCCACTCACGACGTGCCTTTTCTTCCCTTTGTCGAAGAAAAGCCTCATGATGAAGCACCGAAGCCTACAAGTACAAGAGAAAATATGACAGTTAGTCAAAGTTTGAAATGTAAAATGGAGAACACCAGACAAGGCTTATCGGAAGTTTACCTTATTTGATGCTTGTTGAGCCTCATTGAACAAGCAGGCTGCATCCACTTCGTCCATTGCGGCCTGATCTTCTTAGGTCACCAAACACCAAAGATAACTAGCCACCCCCACAGGCGCATAAAGGGTCCTAGCATCTTCGGGAATGGCAAACCTTGTTATTCGTTTTCGATCGGGGTCTGAACTCGGAGCAGGAAATCTATCAACTAGCTTTGGACCGAAAGATGCCTTGCTCGTTCCGGTGGAGGGACTCTTCCTCGGCACTTCGAGCCCAAAAGTGTTCGCCGATGGCACGCCGTCGAAGAAACCTTGAAAAGGTCCTTCCGGTATAGGGCCTTTGCTTGGGGAATTTGCTTTTGCGGCTCGGACTTCGTTAAAAGTTGACTTCGAGAAAGAAGGGGAGTCCATAGTTTCTGGGGGGCCCAGGATTCCCTACGTCGCCTCTCCCGCATCGGCGGAAGCTCTAGTTCTCTCTCCCATCTCGGGGCCCTCTACTCGATGAAGATGAGTTTCATCGGCCCTCTGCTTGGGGACTGCGCGAGATGGCTCACTGCGCAAGAGTTCGAGGTCTTCGTCTTCCTCGGACTCGTCGTCCAATTGATAAGCTAAGTCCGAGATTTTGGTTCTACGAGCTATATATTTCTTCGGCCTCCTCCTCTCGGGCCCAGAAGAACTGGGGACTTCTTTCCTCTTTTTCTCCTTCTCCTGCTCTGAGGCAAGGGGATGGCGGGGAATCTCTCTACCAGGGGACGCTGGCCTTATTTCAACGTCCTTCGATAGACCTGCAAATGAAGAGTGAATTAAGTTATAAGTCAGCAGCATTATCAATAATATAAGGCGTGGAATTCAAACGTTATCGGTCTCACCATGATTTTTGGCCTCCCACCGGTCCTTCGATATCTCGCGCCAGGCACGCTCCGAATAGGTCCTTTAAGACACTACCTTCTCGACCCATTCTTTCAAGTGCATAATCGCCGCCGGCGTTCGAGAAACAGCTACACCATGAGAAATCGGTTAGTGAGATAACAAAGGAAATACACCAGACAGATTGAAATAGAAGTATAGCACTTACGATTCATGTTTCACTTCTCAGGGAACGGCATGTCTTCGGCAGGAATCAGGTTCGATGTCTTTATTCGAACAAATTGGCTCATCCAACCTCGATCCCTATCCTCGTCGATGCTCGAGAAAGGGGCCTTGCTTGCCCGGTGAGCAAGTTTTATTAATCCCCCTATGAATATTCAGGGACTGTATAACCGTAAGAGATGATCGAGGGTGAAAGGGTGCCCATCGACCTTGCTTACAAAAAAGCGGAAGAAAATGACTATTCTCCAAACGGAGGGGTGAATCTGGCCCAGCGTTACATCATACCTTTTGCAAAAGGCGACGATGATAGGGTCCAAAGGGCCCAACATGAAGGGGTAAGTGTAAACACTCAAGTAGCCCTCCACGTGGGTGGTAATCGCCTCTTCCGGCACAGGAACCACCACGTCCTTACCAAACCAGTTGCAATCTTCCTTCACCCTGTCGATGGTTTTGTTCGTAATCGAACAAATGTATCTAGTGACCGCTTCGCCCCGGCCCGGAACAACAGAAGCCTTCTCTACCTTAAAATCGGAACTGATTGAACACCCAACTGGTATGAACGCTTTTAGAAGGGGCTCGATCGTAGTTTCCTCAACAACGACAGGTTCAGGTTCTTCAGCGGGTTGAGAACAAGAGGGGTTTTGTTTCTAGGGAACAGATTTGGATGTCTTTGCCATTGGAAATAAAGAGTGAAAGAAGCTAGTAGATGCAGGGGTAAGAGAAGAACAAAGGAGAAGGTCACTTGTGAACAAACTGAGAGAACTTGAAGAATATAATGCTCATATAACGCAAACTTTGGAACTGGAGGAAAAGAGAGCTATTTATACCCTCTTAAAGGTGGCGGTTCGAGTCCTAAAATGAGGAAACATTAATTAGCGTTTGCAGGCGTTGCAGAGTTTTGTCTTCAGTTGGTTTATGAAAAGACGTTTTTGATACTTGCCACGTGCGTCATCATGCTACCGTCATTTATCAATATGAAGTGTTGCTTCTTTCGATGTGACACCCCGAATTCCGTGTCGCGCGCCATAAGTATGTCTCCATTTGACCTAATCTTAAAAGCAGCGGCTCATATTGTTTTTCATTATTACTCTCCAAAAAACGAGGGGACTATTTGTATGGGGTCAAATTCGATCGCTTGCATAGGGAATATTGCTTTCAAATTCGTACGACCGGCATCGATTGGAGTTACTGCTCGATAGGCCGAGATCGAGACATCGAGAGATGAAGGTCGAGACCGGATGTCATCGGAACGGAGCTCGAAGCCAAGGTGTCCGAGATGAGATCGTTGAGGTCGATTAGGGTAAAACGTCCTAAGGTAAAATTATCAGATTTGCGTAACAGAAGGACCGGAAATCCCGTGATACGTAAATATCTCGACGGGAATTATGGCGGAAATCAGCAAAGACGTTGAAGTCATTAATTCTAGGGATATTTTACCTTGTAGATAGGTTTTTTACCTTGTATAAGACTCATTCCCCTCCCTATATAAAGGGGCAGCATAATTGTAAAAGGCATCTCAGAAACAACGATCAATATACAAAAGTACAGTCTGCTCTAATTGTTTTCTTTATCTATTCTGCTTCATATTTGTCTATCTTAGAGAATTTTACCAAGGTGAAGCTATTCTAGATTGGTGGTTTGCACTCTTTCTCAATTTACTTACTGAGTTTAGTCTTTACTTTCATTCATCTTTTATTTGTATCAAACCAAATTACGTGTCCTTAAAATCACGTACAAATTTAATTGTTATCCGAAGTCAAAGGTAAACGGCATGCTCTTACCAAAGTCCAAAGAGTACACAAAATGCGTCTCATATCTTCTTGTAAACGAGTTCATGTAACAGAAGTATGAGATTTTCTTTTTCTAACTAATTAATATTTCGGCACCTTTCTGATCAACGATGATTGTGTACTTTATGTGATTCTCAAATCGGTCTTTTCTTATTAATGAAAGTCTGTTACTATTAGACGATGCTAATCTTTCACGTGTTTAATTTATATAAAAGGTAACTGATACTTTTCAATTCGACTAGTTTCTCGTCACGTGTGTTGCACTTGTATATTAAGTTATATAATTATCATGATCCGAAATTCTCACCTTCGAAAATGTGATGACGCTTAATATTTCACTTGTTAGGCAAGCCAACGCTAGAATAATCTTAACCATTTTTAAACAAATCAAATTAAACATAGTCAATCACTGAAATAAAGTGCGGAAGACCATAACAACCGAATCATCCAAATACATCCCCGAATCTGATGTTACAAGTGCACGAGCTACTAGAATAATACAAATAAAGGTCTGAATAAAATTCAAGCTGTTTGAAAGATAATACACAGCCAAGATAAAGTAGAAGGGGACTTCAAAACTGCGGAGGCTGTGCAGTTATACCTCAAGTCTCCTCTGGGTAGCTGAATCCGAGCAAGTCTATGGTACGCCACTGAGACCAACTCCAAAATCTACACAAGAAGTGCAGAGTGTAGTATGAGTACAACCAACCCCATGTACTCTGTAAGTGTCGATCCTAACCTCGACGAAGTAGTGATGAGACTATGACAAGACACATACATAAACAACCTGTACAAGTATATACATATACGAAGCAATATTTAATACAGTAATTAACAAATTTTACAAATTTGGGAGGGAACATATGAAGAAGGGAAATGATATAAAAATTTCAGCCAGGAAAATGTCACGTAGTAGCCAAATAATGCACTAACAACGAAATAGGCAGCTGAAATATAAAAATGGCACGGCACCACCCTTCGTGTTTTTACTCTCATTCTTCCCATGAAATGATAAATAAATAATATGACTGGCACGGCATCACCCTTCGTGTTTTAACTCTCTTTCTTACTACAGTATGATGAATAAATAATTTAAATGGCACGGCATCACCCTTCGTGCTTTGACTCTCTTCTTCACTTTATAAATCAATAAATAATAAATGTGAAAATGGCACGATATCATCCTTCGTGTTTTACACTCTTCCTTACCATAAAATGATAATATAAATTCGAAAGAGTATTTAAATGTGGGGATCTATACTTATCAATCAATTCAATACCAGAATACTAACCTCACCTTCCAAAATATTCAACAATAATTAAATTAGCAATAGTTTCATAAAAAATGATCAAATAAACAAATAATAAACTTAAGCAGGAAAATCTTAGTTAAATAGGCAATTATTCATAATGAACAAATTTCACCCGCATGCTTTGACCTAACCACAACATATAAGTACTCGTTACCTCACATATACGTTATGCCCGCATATTAAATCACGTAGCAAATAGACAAACAAGTCCTACTCCATCACACTTACCTCGATTTGCAACCAACTCAAATTCCAATAAACCTTTGCCTCGCGAATTGGTGTCTGAATGCCTCGAATCTCGACACGGCTTCTCAAGAAATCGAATGAAATAAAGAAAGGAAATCTGACTGGAGTCTGGCTCGCCAGAGACCTCAACGAACCTCGACTATCCCGACTCGAACTCCGCTCGCTTTGTAGCAGTTGACGCAGTATGAAGGAGCTGCTTGTTGGGGTGAAGGATGACAACATTTTGCGGAGGTTTTTGGACTGATTTTTAGGCCGCTTTTGACTGCGTTTTCGGTGGTTTTGCGGCAACATGTCGAAATGGCTTCGAGCAGCTCTCACTGCTGCGTTTGGGAGCTGTTTCGGACAGAGGTTTCAACTGCGTTTAGGAGCTATTCGGGACTGTTTGGTGTCTGGTTTTTGGCCGCGTTTCTTTTGGTGATATAGAGGTATTCTAGATCTGGTTTTGGGTGAAGAACAAGGGGCTTTACATGGCTGTTTTTGCTGGAGATTTTAGCTAATGTTTGGGGCTATTTTGTAGCTGGTTTTGCATCTGATTTCACTAAGAAACAGAGCCGTCTTTTAAGTCCTTTTTGAGCAGTTTCGCAGCTGGGTTTGGCTGCTCCTTTTTGTACAATGGGGAATATTTATACAATGTTTGTACAGAGGGTGAGAAGTGAGGCGTGAGTCTGCAGGTGATGGAGGAGATAGTGGGGATGTGAGTGGGCTACATGAGCGGTAAAAGTGGGAGTGTGAACGGGGGAAGTGAGAAGTGAGTGGGAAAAAATTCAAGCACGGTCAAACTTTGAAATCTTTAACCTTTCGAACTTCTAATTTTCAAAAAATGTTTCAAATTAAATTCCGTGCATATGTCCAAGTTCCAAATTACGATACGGACCTACCGAAACAGTCAAAATGTTGATCCGGGTCCATTTACTCAAAATATTGACCGAAGTCAATTTAAGTGAGTTTTAAAGCACTATTTCGCATTTTTATCAAATTTCACATAAAAGCTTCCCGGAAAAATATACAAACTGCGCATGCAAGTCGAAGAATGCTAAATGGTGCTATTCGATGTCTCAGAACACAGAAATGAGTACTAAATTTAAAGATGACCTATCGGATCACCACAGTATACAGTTTTGTAAAATAATATCAATATTATTAACAACAAATTTTTGAGATAATAATTATACATAAAAGTATATAGTATATATATTTTTATAAATGATCTATGTCGATCTATCATATACAACTTTTGATAATCTTAAAGAATATCACAAGATAACATCGTCAGAGCAATGAAATAAGTTTATTTACAACACACCCTCAATCATTTAGCTAAACAGATAATAATATCGAATTGACTTATACCTATAGTACAGATTGCAGCATTGCTTCTTTTTGATTGAATAATTGTCTTCATATACAAAAAAAAAAAAAAAAAAATCTCAATTTGTGGGGTTATTTTGTTACTTTGTGGCATTTTTTGACCCCTACAATATGAATTGTGACGGTTTTGAAAAACGTCACACTTATGTTCACCACAAGCATATTTGCGATGGTTTTTTAAAATCTCCACGACGACCGCCACAAAAATATTTTTTAATTTGTGACGGTTTTAAAGTCAACTTATGACAATTTAAAACCTCAATACTATGATCTTAGTGTTTTAAAAAATAAAATTTGTGTAGGTATAAAATCGCCACAATATGATAAATATTTATATAAATTTAGTTCTTGGAGCTGTTATGACCACCACAAAATGCTATTTTAAAATTTAGAATTAAAATTACATCGAGCCTAAATAATCATACAAATAAATAATTTTACTATATAACACATTTAATGTAAATCAAATTTCATTAAACAAATCTGTCGTAACAAGCATCACAAATTCAAAATCATATCAAACTAAAGGAATAAGAACTCGTGTATGGTAATTTGAACATTACAGCTTAAATTCATAAAGATATGTAGTTGCACATCAAATAAACATAAAAAAAAATTTGTATAAAAGATTTGCTTGCTGATTCGAGTTGCTGCCACCGAATCCTTGGACTGAAATAATGAAAACCTTACACATAATTAGAAAAATGAACATCACTAATATACATATATTATTGTACATCTTGATCAAAAGGAACACTTTATAGAAAAGTACTATTCATATAAGAAAGAAACACAACATATTGCTGCTTCAAAAACAAGAAAAAGAAAACAAGATGGTAATGCATGCTACTATTGTTAATAACTGATGATGCTTTAAATATTAAAATTGCCATCCACACTTAAAAAAAAACTTCAGAATTGGATTCATAGTTGAACTTGAACAGGGTGACAGTAAAAAAATATGTTATCATGCTCCTTGGTTCTAATAATTTTTCATGGGTTAACATCAAATTGATGTTTTCGTTTTGCAAGCATCCTTCACAAAATTGCAATCCTCACTTAGTAGCATAATGAGTAAGCTACTATGCAATATATCATTAAGAACCTATAGATAAAACGTATCACACACATACCTCACATACCTCACATATCACAGTACAACTAAAAAGTTAGTATATTATAACCTGACCAATTTGTCACTACCTCAACACAAATAAGTTGAGAAAAAAATTATAAAATAATACTTTATATAAAGTACTTTATTCAAGATATTCCAATACTCACGTACCTTGAAATCAAAACCTCATTTTGTCTCTCTATTCATCATTTAATTAGGACATAAAGCTCTCCAATTGAACTTATATGCCTTTTAGAGCTTATATATCTATCAGTAAGCAAGAATAAATTGAATAGCACCAATATCACCCCCAAGAAGTGAACCTATACTAGTTACCTAAAAATTGATTTAGGTGATAGTTGGATGCAAAATTTATGTCATATTATTTCAAACATGACTTCCTTAAACTAGCAAATATGCACCTAATCTGTTGCCGCTTCTTCTTTTCCTAACTCGTGCTCCAAAATAAAGTAATATAAAATAAATAAGGCAAACATCAATTAATAAGAGAATCATTGGAATAAAAAATAGTAAGATGAAGAAGGAAAGTTTATAAAGAACATACTGAAGTTAGATTTTGAATCATGACCAAGTGAGCTCTAGCAATGAACCAATATTCTACCTTTTCTTGCTTTTATCAATTTTTGTTGGTTGTGCTAGAATTTTAGTTGTAGATGAACTCATTATGAACCTTTATCATTGGAATGCTGTTTGAGAATGTCATGCAGTTATGACACTTCTCTTAACTAAAACAACATGATCAACCTTAGTATTTCAACTCTCTCCTTGGATGCTGACTATTGAAAAACCATCCAAACGACATGCATGTAGTAGACGCCAAACAATAAAATAAGTTTTGATAAGACTGAGCCCTAGCTTATCAGAGAGCATAAATCGGGCAGATATTCTTAAGACTTCTACGATTGTTTCAACTGAGTCACCACCATAATCCTAAGATTTCATATATGTTATCACAATCAATTGTCGTTGTGAAGCTAAGTTTGCTCACGTTACAGTTAGTACAATACATTAATCAATAACAAATGCGAGTAATAAATCAATAAAGATACATATAATTAAAACCATTAACTGAATTGGAAGAAAATGATAGAGTTGAGAAATGCAAAAACTAAGGTTGTTAGAGGAGAACTGCGTAAGAAACGACATAAGATCCAATACATACCGGTCTTCTAATTCTCCGCTAAATATTCTCTATGGCGCTGATGAGAGCAGCCACTGTTAGTTGTCTCACTCCCTCTGACGTATATGAAAAAATTATACTACATAACATAAATAAAATAATATCTGCTCTGCAACATGAGCGGAAGCACAAATCAGGATTCCAACCCGTAATAGCTACGAAGAGACATAAATTCATAGAACAACAAACTAATGAGAATAAATTAACTTACTGGAGTACGTTGAGGGGACATTGCCGGTGATTTAGGGGTTCTGGGAGTATTTGTTTTGGGGAAATAGCTGACCTTTGGGAGTATTTGATTTGGAAAAAACTTAAGCCGTAAGAAGAGTGCTTCTTTTTCTCTTTATGTTAAGTTAAATTTCACAACAACGAAAAAAGGGCGCTTGAATTTTCTGAAAATGTTAACTTTGCGTCAAAAATTTAGTGAGAGATTAGCAAAAAATATATCCCACGCCAAATAAAAAGGAAAAATTCATAACGACGTAAATATTAATTCCATGCTAATTGTCGCTAATATAATCCTCCCGCTATTTCATGATTTTTTTTTGTTATAATTAACTAATTTCAGTCATTATTTATACCTATAATCTCCATATTATAATTTTGGCAGAATTTATTTGCAAAACAAACAATTCCTTAAATAAAGAACGTTGAATTGTTCCTCAATTGGATTTGAATCTTCAATTTTGTGGACTGCTATATAATTTGATCGTATAATTTACTTTAAATAATATTTTTATTGTTTAATTTTTCTCAAAAGAGTTTTGTTTTGTAATATATGGAGAGAGAGAGAGAGAGAGAGAGAGAGAGAGAGAGAGTGTATATATGTATATATTAAAAAAAGAAATATTATTAAAAAATAATTTCTATGTTAACAATGAAAATTACAAAATTGTAGGGGTTAGTAACTACTGCAAATTATAGACATCATAGCGATTTGCAAAACCTCCAAAATAAAACCGTCACAAAAAGAATTATTTTGTGGGAGTTAAAATAAAGGTCACAAAATAAAATAATAGTGGGGGTTTCTAAAAATCTCGTAGATAAACCGCCACAAATTGAGCCTTTTCTTGTAGTGTATAAGAGATAGATAATATGTGAAAATCAATAAAATAAAAATATTAGAATAATTATGGATCAAAATGAAGAAGGGAAAAATACAAATCTAATTTTGAATATTATGCCAGCACAAGTTGCCTTTTATGCGAAGAAAAACACGAAATTTAATATATAGCTTGATACACCAACAATAATATATTTTTTGGTAAATACAAACTTCAAAAATCAAATTAGTTCATAATTTCTTCCACTATAAAGAAAGACCACTAATCTTTATTTAGTGAACGTTAATCTTCATTGGTTCTTTTCATCCTCTTCCATTGTTTAACTGATTTATTTTCTTCCTCAACTATGATAGCATCAACATCTTCAAGTTTATATTTTTTTTAGAGCAATTAAAGTTCTTCCCATATAATTTTAGTTTTAGGAATTTTTACACAAATTTCAAGTGGATGAATCAGTCGAGTAAACTCAGTTGAAGACAGAATTGCACTTTTCTTATCAATTTTGACAAAAGAAAAATTAATTCTCTATGATTACTCAACACCAACTTGATTAGCATTAAGTTCCGAATTGCTGTCCTAGAATTCCAAAATACTACAGTATTGAACAATGCTTCTCCTTCATTCATCTTAATATGCTAAATCTAAAATAAATAAATAAAAATTAGAAAGGAACAAAAGAATATTGGCAGTACCTTTACGAATTCTAGAAGAAGCTGATACTTGTCACCAAATTATTAATTGAAGAAGTAAGGTAGTGTTTGTTGATTCTGTGGCTGAATTCAAAATGAAAATTAAATATAATGGATAACTAAGTAGTATATAAAGTTGAAGGTAGTTTTGATTAGATTAGATCAATTACCTTCAGTCATTTGCAGGGTTGGATGTAGTAGATTCACGCCTAATCCACATCCATTGCCAATCAAATTTTCCGATGTAGAAGAAAAATGAGTTTATAGCAGCATGATAGATGAAGAAGCTAATCCCAAAAATAGTCACCAATATCAAACGGATTAAGTTTTGGTTATCTATTAACTTGCGTGCAATGTTGCGAACATAATAATATATAGCGGAGCAAAGTGTGAATGTAAAAAATTGAAGAGAGGTAATGTAAATGTGAAATTCAGGATCAATGGTAAATGAATGCAATTTTAGTGCAATTTCAATATATATATATATATACGCGCATTAAAGTGTTTTTGCACATGTAGAGATATCTCGATCGAATCAAATATAACTTGTTCGGTTAAATAGGTAAAGTTCGTATTTGATCCGCCTTTGGATATTGTCATATTTCGGCAATGATTGGTACCTATCAGTTTATCAACGATAACATCTTTTGGAGTTAGCTATTCAATGTGTCTTTTTCCTCGCAAAATGGTTGTAAGTTGTGTCTCTTAATAACGCATGAAACGTCCTCTTGTAGGCGTTATTTTTTTTAATAAATAAATTAATATTTTAATATTATTTAAAAAAATATTTAAGTAATTTAATTTTTAACTAAGGGGTTCACGCTTTTAATATAGTAACTATAAGTATAAATTATGTAGCTACTATTGGTGGCCAATACTTTTTGTCGTTGCTACGAGTACATCGAGAAAACAAATACTCCATGTGATTGAAACTCAATGCTTAAAGATTACAAGTGTTAGCAATATTTTAGGATTTTATGTTATTTATAATGTTTTGCAATAAACAAAATTCCTTGTTTTGCAACAATCTACTATCAAACTACTCCATCTATTTAAATTGAATATCTACAAAATAGCTTCACCTTTCGTGAAGAAATATATAAGCATATAATATTTATAAGTTATAACAATTGAAGTGCGACACTTGTAATCTTCTCAATCAACTTTTCCTCTACCTTCTTATGTAAGGGGGAAAAAATATGTACATGTAATCCACCAATGTTAATGGACAGTAAAATATCAAATCTTCTTTTAATTTTTGCGCGAAGTCATATTAGATATAACGTTGAAACGCAAGGAATAAAACACAAGCATGCAAGCATGGTGGAAGAAATTAGGAAAAATAATCTTTTTTTAGATTCAGCAAGTAACATAGTATTTGATTAAAGAGAATAAAAATGGTACCGTTCATTCTTAACCAGTTTCGAAAGGATTCGCTCATGCCGAAGGAGCATCTTGTATAACTAATGCAACATTTAGATGATTGTAATAACCAGATTCCTTTCATCATTTTTGTGCGCACGATTCCAACTGAGCAAGTCTAACTGGCTATCACGACACGATCCATAATTCCAACTAAGCAAGCCTAAGCCAACTTGCAACGTAGCTCGACTCATCAATAGTAATGGCTTACGCATCATCTAGCTAGGCTAAATCAACTATGACGCATCACGGCCTCAATATATTTGGTATATATTAGGGGTTCCACAAGCACTTGCTTTTAGGCTTGAGCCGGCACTGTTCCACCCTCTTCTCCAACTACTTCTGACCACTATAAAAATTAAAAGGGAATCTTGACCATTTTATATCTCCAAAACTTCTGGAAGTCAAACTTTCTTCTCACTTAAAGGCTCTCAGTCAACCATTTTATATCTCCTTTTATACATTGTGTCCATTATTTCTTCGGTGTTCTTTATTATAGCATTCATCCTGGTACACAGCTATCATCATCCACATTGATCATAGAAAAAGATAATCGCATAACTAATGCAGCATTTGGCTAGTTAGAGGTGTTAAAATAATGGGAAAAGTGATACTTAACCCTGAACTATGTAAAATGGTCTAGATATACCCTCTGTTAATACTCTCTGTCAATTATGTCCTTGCCGTTACAAAAGTGGCATATATTTGCCTTCTATTAACAAACGAAAAATGGTTAGAGACTAATTAATCTCTAATCCTAATATTCAGCACCAGGAATTGCCACCGGTGCCCCTCTACTCCAAGTTGTTTGTAGATGAATCTATCACTTCAAGTTGTTTGTAGCAAAAACCTATGTAATGGAGGAGAACCATAAGCAAGCAAAATGGTACAGCATTGTCCTGATGAACTTTTTTGTCAAAGAAGGTACTTATATCAGTAGACCCTGCACATCACTTTCAGAACAAACAAAAGCTTAGAAAGAAGGAAAAGAAAAAAGAAAAATAGAAATGAGTAGACTGAGAAGTTCCACCCAATAAAATGGCAAAAATGAAGCTCGGGCTGCAAATAAATAACGGTCAACAGGGACCGTGAAGCAGAAGAAAGCTGCGGAGTTTATGTGGGCATTACTGCTCTGCGTTATACTGATATACGCAGAGTTAAAACAAAGAGCTCTAGCAGGTGGACCAACAAAATTTACCCAGAAAGGTATCTTACCATTCTGGTATCCCAGGTAAGCATAAGCAGATAGACTAATCTTCACAACTTTCATTCTAATGCAAAGTTGACCTCAGAAAAGGCAACGAAGTTGCAAAAACAGACAAGTTTTTTTTTTTTTTTTTTTGGTTAAATAGGTTCTTTATTGATGTCAATTAGCAAAATTTACAAGAACGGAGGGGGACATAAACCTTACCTCCCCAAAAAAGTACATGTACCTTGTCTCATAGGTACGTGAGTGGTGGCAGTTGTTAAGGAGGTTTCTTCCCAGATGTACATAAAATACTAATTGTGTCCGACCTAGTTTAATGTAATGAATTTCCATCTTATAGAGTTGGTGGATATTCATCTGTACAAAATCAAAGTGAGCTACTTCTAGGTCAGTCGTCCTAGTCGTATGTGTTGCCATATTTACAAAAAAGATAGCGAGTGCCTCTAAGTCGACTTTCCTAATTATATGTACTGCTGTTCCTATTTGATTGGTGCTGCATGCTCTGTCGTCAAGGCCATTTGCAAGAACTTGATGTGTTGTGGTATCTGCGTTTTGCTTTTGTCTCTGCCAATTCTGTTCTGATGTGGTGTCCCTTTTGGCCTGTTGGTGATTCTTCCAGTTTGTTGTAGTGTTCTGATTTGGGATGTTCTTCTTCTTCTGTGTACTGCTGCCTTTGCTCTGATTATTGTTGTTCCTGTTGAGTCTGCTTGCTGCTTTTCCTTTTGTTGATTGGTGGCTTGCTTCTTGATCTTGCTGCTGCTGATGTTGGGATTTGTTTTTGTTGAGGTTACTGTGTATTGTTTCTGTTATCTTTCTTGTCTCTATGCTGCTGGCATTGTTGTTTTCTCTGTTGCACACATCCTTTGATGGTTTGCTGCTGTGCGTGTGAATGCTTCTGAAGTCAGTGATATAGCTGAGTGTATTGATTGTTCTGTTGTCAAGACAGATTGTTGCAGAGTGATTCCAGAGAGGGATGTCCTTAATGAGAAAGGGGTCGTATGAGGAGTGACAACTGTGTAGAAAAGGTGATTGATGCAATTGCAATAGATTGAGCGCCGAGGGCGCTAATACCACACAAAGCAATTGCGCCAATAACCTTATCATGTAATAACAGATGCCCCTGATGCTGATTCCCTGATGTTTATCTGTCGAGTCCCTATTGACTGCTTTCTGCTTGTCCTTCAGTTGATGTGTGTGCTGAGTTGGCCAACCAAGTAGAGGTGATCTCATTGTCTGCTTGCTTGATGATTCCAGTGAGTTTGACTGTTGATGATGGTATAGCTGAGTGATGGAGAGTGTTGTTATTTGCATTGTTTTAGTCAGAGTTTCTGTTGGGTTGTTTCTGGAGTGTTGCTGAAGTATGTTATTCCTTTGCTGTTGTGTGTATTTCCAGCTGAGAGTGCTGATGAGAGTGATGCTGATTCTGTTGAAACTGTCCTCCATGGGGTGTTCTGAGGCTGTGCTGTTGCTTGTTCTGCTTTCTTGACCTATTAGCTTTTCTTTGTGGCTTGTGGCTTCTTCAGTGATCCATTGTAAGTTCCAGTATTTCTGCCAGATCTGTCTTGTCCCTTTGAAGTTCCTTTTCCCTGTTGAGAGCTCTTGGTGTAATATATCTTTGAATCCAATTTGCTTATGCTGTGAGTTGAGAATTTCCTCTGCCCTTGCTGTTGTTGCTTGCATGTAAGCTTGCTGATGTTGTTTTCCTACAGTTGCACTATTGTAAGTATTGCATTGTCCTTGTTTCTCTTCCTGTTTTTCGTGCATTTCAGTGACTTTGTCAAACTTTTCTCCTTTGCTGTGGTTCCTGCTTGCCCAAGGTAGTACTGATGTTGCACTGGTTCTGTCTTTGCCCAAGGTAATGTTGATCCATATGGTGTTTCTGTTTGTTTCCTGTGCTATTTTGCTGTTTCTTTTCGTTGTTTCTATTGGCTGAACTGCTGCTGAGTCTTCCTGCCCTACACTTTCAGTATCCTGGTATTCCACCATTTTCCATTTGTCTTTGATGATGATTCTGCTGCACCAGTCTTGCTGTTTTGTCCTCCTCAGTGTTGTTTCAGTGATTTTTCCTGTAATTCCATATCCCTGCACATAAACAAAAACAGTTAGAGGGTGTAATTGTATCATGTTGTGTAAGAATCTCACTTTATGATTTTCACTCTTAGATAGGGGCATTGCAGCTTGTCTGCATTCAAAATTTTTCTGCCAGTTAAGTCTAGTTGATTGAAATGGTGGCATTCAATTCTTCCAAAATTAAGAGCATGATTGGCAATGTTTATCAGCCAGCTTATTGCCTTCCCTATTGCCTTCCCTGTATGTGTGTGATATCCTCAGTTCAAGAATGTCTTTGAAATGAAGAATTTCCTCTATCTGCTCAGCTATACTCCAAGGGGAGTCCCATTTGCAATTGATTATATTGCTCAGAAGCATGGAATCAGTCTCTAGCCAAATCTTAGTGAAGTTTTGTGAGTTAGAGTATCTCAACGCTTCTAAGATTGCTAGTGTTTCTGCAACTGTGTTTGTTCCTGGCATGCATTCTGCCCCTAATGCATATATGAGGTCCCCTTCCTCAGTTCTTACACAGAAACCAATTGAGCTTCTTCCTGGATTTCCTCTTGAGGTTCCATCAGTATTGATCTTTACCCATCCTATTGATGGGGGCACCCAGATGATCTTTTTGTAGTAAATCTTTGGGGTGTGATTTTCTAGCTTGTGGATGAGATCTTGCCATTTGTGAGGGGCATTGAATCCTGGCTTCCTTGTATGTACCAAGTTCTGCAAAATTGTGGAGATTTGGTATATTACTCTGCCGGTTGTGACTGATTCCCCATGTTTGTGGCTATTTCTCCTTTTCTATAATTCTCATATGATGCATGCTGGGAGTGCTTGCATTATTGGTTTCAGTCTGTTGACTGTTTGTGCAGTCCAGCATCTTATTATGGCTTAATGGAAAGTTAGCTCCTCGATTGGGATTCCTGCTGCTTGCATGAAGTATTTCCAGACTCTACTTGCAGTATTTGATGTGTAGAAGAGGTGAGTGATGCTTTCTTCCTTTGGCTCAATGCAACACCAGCATTTTGATGGGAATTGGTATCCCCATCTTTTTAGAATATCATCCAGTGGTATTTTGGCTCTCCAAACTCTCCACATGAAGAAAGCAATTTTGAAAGGGAATCCTTTCACCCAGATCTTCTCATATGCCAGTTTTGGATCCTCTCTTTTTTTTAGGTAATCCCATGCTGATTTGACTGTGAAGTGGCCTTGATTCTGAAGCATCCAGAAGGGGATGTCCATTATGTTTCCTGCCCCTGGTGGCTTGACTGAGTTCACAATGTGTTCTGCCCATTCCTGAGGCAAGTGAGCTGTGAGTTGTTGGTGGTCCCAGTTTCCATTTTGTATTGTGTCATTCATATTTTGGAGTGTTTCTTCAATGGGAAAGTCTGGTGGTGTTAGGAAATAGAGAGCTCCCAGCCTAGTCCAATTGTCATACCAGAATAGTGAGGATCCCATTTTCAGCTGCCAGTCAATTTGGTGCTCAATAATATCTCTGCATTCTAGCATTTTCTTCCAGACCTGTGATCCTTTCCTCCATTGGACAGTTACTGCATTATGTGTTTTGCAGTATTTCTGTGTCATGTAGGCACTCCATAGGCTAGGCTTTGTTCTAAAGTTCCACCAAAGCTTGCAAAATAGGGCTTTTGACATGTCATGCAGGGATCTGAAGCCTGCTCCTCCTTCTTCTTGTGGTAGACATAGATTGTCCCAAGATGACCAGTGTCTGCTGGTGCCTCCAGTTGTGCTACTCCAGAAGAATTGGGCAAATAGCTTATGTATATTGTTGATCACTTGTTTGGGAGGGTTTACTGCTGATAGGAGGTGTATTGGCATGCTTTGCAGGATATGTTTGATCAGTATGGACCTTCCCCCTATGGAGAGTAGTTTCCCCTTTCATGATTGCAGTCTATCTTGAATCTTGCTCACGATGCTTTGGTAGTAGATGATCTTCTTTCTTGAATAGAAGATGGGACAGCCCAAATATGTGAATGGAAAGTTCTGCCTTCCAATTTCTGTAATTCTTTCTGTTCTTTCTTCTATGGCAGTTGTGGCTGAGTGATGCATATAAGTAGCTGACTTATTCTTGTTTATTAATTGCCCAGAAGCTGCTTCATATGTCTTTAATGTTTCCATGATCATGTGCAGAGTGTTGGCTTCTGTTGATGAGAAAATGATCATGTCATCCGCATATGCTAAGTGATTAATTCTCGGACTTCTCCTTGGCATTCCAAAACCTTTGAAGCATTTGTTTGTGTGCAGTGAGTTTAGTCCTCTTGAGAGTGCTTCTGCAGCAATGATGAAGAGGGTAGGGGATAATGGATCTCCTTGTTTGACTCCTCTTGTTGATTTGAAGAAACCTCTTGGTTGTCCATTGACGAGGATTGAATACCAGTTGTTGTTTAGTATGTCCATGATCATTCCTGTAAAGGTTTCATCGAAGCCCATTTTCCTGAGGACCTTTGCTATATATAGCCAGGATATTCTGTCAAATGCCTTGGTCATGTCTAGCTTGACGATCACATTTGGTCTTGCCTTGACTCTTTTCCCAATTTCAGCAATGATTTCTTGTGCCAGGATAACATTTTCCACTATTGTTCTGCCTCTCACAAAGCCTGATTGTTCCTGTGAGATTAGAGAGGGAATGATAGGCAGCAATCTTTCACGTATGATTCTTGAGAAGACCTTGTTGATGAAGTTGCTCAGGCTTATTGGCCTTAGGTCTGAAAAGGTTTCTATTTCTTTCTTCTTTGGAATCAGGATCAGGTTTGTGTGTGTTATGCTCTTTGGTAGTGGTCTGCCTGAAAAGAAAGCTGTGACCATTTTTTGTATGTCCTCTCCTATTATTTCCCAGCATGACTGATAGAAATCTCCTGTGAATCCATCTGGGCCCCCTGCACTGTCTTTGTTCAGACTGAAGACTGCATTTTTTGTTTCTTCGAGTGTTGGGATTCTGTTAAGCTCCTCATTCTGTTGTGGACCTATTAGCTGTTGAATGTTGGCCAGAATACTGAAGTCTGTGGGTGTGTTCTGTTCTGTGAATTGCTCTTTATAGAAGGAAATGGCTTCTTCCACTATCTGCTCCTGTTCTTCCAGCCAGATGCCGGCATTGCTTTTGATTCTTTTGAGTTGTAGTCTTTTCCTTTTTCCATTGACATGAGAGTGGAAAAATTTGGTGTTCCTGTCTCTGTCTTTGAACTAGGACATCCCTGCTTTTTGTTTCCAGAACTATTCTTCTATTGCTAGGTGTCTCATCAGTTGCGCTTGTACCCTTTGCAGCCTTTATCTGTTTTGTGCAGTTGGTCGTTCTTCGAATTGTTTTTCATGCACTAAAACTACTTCCTCCATGCTTGCTATAGTCATGAAAATATCTCCAAAGGTAACCTTGCTCCAGTTTGTTAAGGCTTTCTTGAGCTTCTTTAGTTTGTGATTGAAGATGATGAAAGGGTCTCCTTGGAAGTCTGCTTGCCAGCTTTCTTTGACCAAAGCTTGGAAAGTTTCATGCTTGGTCCAGAAATTGAGGAACTTGAAAGGCTTTTTGATCTTTATTGGTTCCTGATCAAAGTATATCAGCAGCGGGCTGTGGTCTGATCCAATTTTGCTAAGGTGGGTGATCTCTATTGTTGGAAAAGCTTGTTGTAGCAATTGGTTTGCTAGACATCTATCTAGTCTTTTGAAAATGCACTCCTCGTCTGCTCTTCCATTCCACCAGGTGAAGATAATTCCTTTGAAGCCCAAGTCTGTTAGGCAGCTGATGTTTATGCAGTGGTTGAAATAATCAACTTCATTGAAAGGTACTGGGAGTCCTCCATATTTCTCTTCCTGATCACATATGACATTGAAGTCTCCTCCAATTAACCATGTGCTGCTGATTGTTTGTGATAGCTCATATATTGAATCCCATAGTTCAATTCTTTCTTCTGGTGTGTATTTAGCATAGACTAGGGTGAGGATTAGCTTTTCTTTTGTCCCTGTATGTATCAGCTGCAATGTGAGTTGCTGTACTGTGTCAGTGAGCACTGTGATATTGTAAGCATCCTCCAGGAAGGCCCATATTTTGTTTGACACATTTGCAATTGCTTGTGCCATGCCAATTCTTCTTCTGTATTGCTCGAGTTTTTTGAGTTGTTGTTTTGGTTCCATAATACCAATGAATTCAAATTGATGCTTGTTATTGAGTGTGATCAATCTTTCGAAGGCTTGCATTTTTTTGACTGATCTTATATTCCAAATGATTGCTTTCATTGATTCAAGTATGCAGGTGCTCTTTTGTACAATATCTGCTTTGAAGCAGAACCACTTTTGATTTGCTTCTTTGGGTGGTTTCCTTTGCCAGATAACTTATTAGCTTGACCCGGTGATAGGTCCCCTTGTCTTGCTGCATTCCTGATGTTTTGTGAAGTATCTTCATCATCCAAATCCTTTCCTGTGATTTCTGTGATTGCATTCATGGTTTTGAATGATGTTGACATGACTCTGGGCTTGAAGATTGCTTGCAATTGGGCTCTTAAGGATCCTGATTTTATGCTAATGTCTTGGTCTGTGATTGACAGCTGTTGGTACTTTTTGTGATGTTGCTTTCCAGCTTCTTTGGAGTTTTCCTCCTCTTCTTGAATTCCATCAGGTAGTTCTCCTTCTTCTGAACTTTCTTCCATTTGGTCTGCCCATAACCTCCCTGTGATTTGTTCTAATTGTCTGCTTGTTGCTGCTTCTGTCCATGCCATTGTCCTTTCCTGTGTCCTGTCCTTGTTTTGTGTATCCTGGTTGTGAGTATCAGCAGAGTTTGCTGATTCTTTTTGAATTGGTTGCTGTGTGTTATTGTGTGGCTTGTTAAGTGGCTTTGGGCTTGTGTATTGGCTGCTTGTGTTATTATGGTTGTTGTGGAAGCTGTCTCTGACCCATTGTGAAGTGGATTCCCTCTTTCTTTCTTCTATGTTATTTGTTGCTCTTTTTGTTATTGCTTTGGCTGTGTTGGCATCTTTGCTACTGGATGGTGTCATTTTCCTGATGCTGGATTCAGCTGCTTCTGATGGGGCCTGAACTGTTTGGTTATCTTTTTGTGTTGGTGCTCCTTCTGAGAGATTGTGGTGTTTGCTTCCTTTGCTGATGTTTCCAGAATGATGATCCTCTCCTGTATCCCTATTTGCGAGTGGTTGCTCTGTCCCAGTCTCATTAGTTGATTGATTAGGCTTTCCTGCTGTGGAGTTTAAGGCAGTCTCTTTGCTTATCCCATCATCCTGGTTGTCCATAGTATTGAAACTTGTATTCCCTGCTGTGTGAGTGTTTTTGCTTGTATTTCCAGTTGTTTGGACTTCTGTCCTGTGGGTGTCTGTATCTTCTTTTCTTACTGTATGCTTGCTTGTAGCCTTTCCAGTGTTGCTCTTTCCTCTGCTAACCATGTTTCCATCTTCCTTAACTACAGCATTGCTCTTGTTTGCTGAGTGGTTAGGCATTTCTGATTTTGGTTCCTTATTAGACTCAGTGTGCTCAGTGCTCTTCATCTCAGAATTGGGCTTCTCCACATCTGTTTCTTCTTCCTGCTCAAGCATTTGAAATTTGTTTGTATCAAGGACCTGCTGCCCATATCTGTTAACTGGATCATGTTTTTTCCTTGTTTGTGTGTTGCCTTGTTTTGCACTCTCTTGTCTTTGACTTCTCTCCATTGTTGTCCATTGTTTCCCACTGTCTTGCCACTTGATAGGATTAATACTGGGGGTTCCTTAACTGCTAATTCCTTCCCCTTTGTGTTCCTTATTTCTGTTTGCTTTTGTTCATCAGCATTGGCCTTATTGAGTATTTCAGGGTGCAGTTTCCAGCACTTAGACATTTCATGCCCCTGGATTTTACATTGTTTACAGTACTTTGGTAAGAGGTCGTACTGAATTTTAATCCATTCTGTTCGAGTTTCCCCTGTCAACTCATTTTCTATATCTAGTCTCACCTTTTGGGGTAAATCCGATAATAAATCCACTAAGACTTTGACCCGTGCATAACTTGGCCTTGTTTTGTTTAGAGTAGCTGCATCAAGATGAAGGGGCTTGCCTACTGCAGAAGCCAAGGAAAAAAGACATTCCTTCACATAGTAGGTCGGCAGAAGATGGGGGAAAGATATCCATGCCATAGCCATTGACGTTTCCTCGCCAAACTTGAATTTGGTATCATATATGAATTGCCTCATCTGATATTCCAGTCCATCTTTGGCCTTGAGATAGTAGGTGCTTTTTGAAGTAATTTTTATGAAATCTTCCCATAAAGATAACCTAATCCGCACATGCTTATCTCTGAACAAGCCTATGTTGCATTCCCCTCTGATTCCGCATTGAATTGGGATTATTTTTCTGAGTTCTTGCAACTCCGGCCACCCATATGAAAATTTCCCCAAAACCGCAAATTGCAATCCTTCTATGATGTTCATGCGAGCTACCTCAGCTTCCGTGTATTTGACAATGGGTTGGCCATGCATGTATGTTACCTTCTTGACTGGGATTTGTTCAATTTCTTGTCTAGGGTTCGAGCTTGAACAGTGGTTTATTTTCGCTGGTTTGAGTAGTTGAGAGTAATCTATGGGTTTTTGGGCTGTTGGGTCGGGATTAGTCGTGTTTGGGGTGTTTTGGTGTGGCTGGCCAGCCGGGGTGTCGCCGGCCGGCATCGCCATGGACGGCGTTGGAAGTATCGCGAGGGTTTCTCTCTCTATCGCCGCTGTGTTTAGTGAGAAGTTGACTAACCTGAAAAAACAGACAAGTAAGATGCCACACTGGTTCATTCGTAAAACACACCTACCTAAATCTCGCGCTGAACACATCTATGCCCACTTCTTATCTTGTAATGGTCCTTTGGGAATTTTGCTCAAAACCTTGGCATCAAAGGCAGAATATATTTTCTTGATTTCCTGCACTGCTTTCTCAGCAAATGGATCCACTTTATCGTCATACTTCTGAAAAAAGGAACTGTATGAATGACTACATATGCGGGTTCATTGGGAGGAAGACCATGAAAGTGTATCAGTTAAGAAGATATAGCAAATACAAAAGGAACATAAGATCACAGAAAAATTGCACTGACATATGTAAAACAGTGTCAAGAAGTTGCAGCGATTGCTCTCAACTGAGAAGACCCATAGATCAGCAATGACGGTGAGGAACTTCTTCAGATCTCTCCAGATGCAATTTCACGTAACACTGTAAGAGCATGGTTAATTCAATCCGCAGAGCAGAAGGGATCTCAAGGCAGGCTTTGGCTCCTCTGGAAGGTGAATTTCTGGGATATCTGGTGGTTTCTTGTTAATAAAGGTTGTTGCATTGCACAACAGGACAATGCAAGGGTGAAGATCAAAGGTGACAATTAGACCGATCAGGTGGTACTCGAGCATTCAAAAGAACCAAGATGAATGTACGCCAACAGATATCTTTTTGTTCCTCCACAGAAAGTCCATCAGGAGATCTGCTTCCACCAAAAAATTTGTGAACCAGCTCTCCCCTCCAAACAGCATCGAAATCTTGCTTTTGACCAGTGCTAGTGACTCCTCTGCCACAGCCATAGGAACATCCTCACTGAGTTGCGATTCAAGTACCAAACCTGAGATACAAAAGGAACCTGAAAGACTTGAAAGTAAAAACTATTACTGCATTGCCCAGCAGTAAGCAAATAGATACAAGCTCACATAAGCTTACAGTATCCTCGATCTCATCAAAGACTAACGAAAAAAGAAGAGACGAAACATGAGTAAGACATTAAACTATGAAATTATACTACCAACATGAAAAGACTAACCCGAAGAAGGCCTTCGCGCTCACGTTGTCATAGATTGAACAACACTCCGCTACATGTCATCTTCCAAATCCACATGTCATGTTCTCTTGCAACCTAAATAAAATATGTTATCCCTTGATTAGCAAAAGAATAAATTCACGGACTTGAAAAATATGAATAAACCTTATTGGTAACATAGCAAACAGGAGGTGAAAGGTCCAGTTGTTGGACTCATGCTTGCAACAATTCAATAGTTGACATAAAAGAATATTGAGGAAAAGGTTAGTATGACACCTTCTCAGTCCTAGTAATATCATGGCTACTCCACCGTCAGCAAGTTACAGAGCAAATATATCATTGACAGCTGCCCTTTACGGGAACAACTTCTATCATCAGCTGACAATCTTAGGATTGTACAAAGAATTCTTTTTCTGTAAATTTCTTCTTCTAAGCTTATTCATCAGAAAATAACTGAATATCCCAGCAAATGGCCTTACAATAAATTTACTGCTTAAAATTATAACCACCAATTTGATCGGCTCTTCTTCAGTCATTAATTTTGCCTAGTGAGATTCCTCACCAGGACGATCCCGTCATTTCATTCTTCTGAAAATCTAGTAAGAAATGAAAATTTTCCTCTTGATGAATCACCTGTGTCTCTATAATTGGCAACATCAAACATACCATCCATAAACCAACACACCTACATCACCAGATTAGTGTCAGATGCGCAGTAGCAAGATGGATCAACAATCTTCTTATGCGCAGGATAAGACTCAACATGGTACCCTGAAAGCGCTTCAAATCATCTTATAATGTGAAGCTTAAGCACAGCATGCCATTAGAACTCATCTTCGAATGTCTCAACAATTAACCTGAAAAGCACATCAAAGGAACAGTTGATCAATCTGCATGTTGAGCATCTGTATTTTCTTCCAGCAAACTCTCAAGATCACCCTAGATTTTAAAAAAAAATGATCAAACAACAACTACGCCTCAGTACCAAACAAGTTGGGGTCGGCTATATGAATCCTTACTTCTCCATTTAAGCTCAACTCATGTCATCATCATAGCAAATAATATAAAAGCGAAAAATAAGTTACACATACGTACATACATACATACATACATACATATATATATATATATATATATATGTATGTATAAAACAGTATTAATAATAACAATAATTGTAGAAGATCTGTAGCAAGTCCAAAACCTATTCCCAACTAGTGCATATCACCTATATGGATCTTATATATATGTGTGTGTGTGTGTATAAAACAGTATTAATAATAACAATAATAGTAGAAGATCTCCAGCAAGTCCAAAACCTATTCCCAACTAGTAGATATCACCTATATGGATCTTTTACTTCCATTGTGTCCTATTTAGCTAGTCTGATTAACAATATCTCATCAGAGATGCAGCAAAAATGAAGTTAGTATGACCTTCCTCAACCTGTAAATGAGCAAGTAAGATCAACATATGCAGAACAAACTCATGCATTTGCTTTAGTGAATCACATTGCTGTACAACTGATCTCCACAGAAATTATCTTTCGTGGAAGGAGAAGACTTCAAGAGATGATGCCCTTTGTCAAGACTACAAGAGATGATGCCCTTTGTCACTTCTGGCAACTGAAGAAGAATAATTAACTTTAAGTTGCCACAAGCAGCTTGTAGGCAACTATGTTGAACCTAATAAGGCAAATAAAAATAATATGGACTCGTAACCTCATTGATTGAGATAATCTATAAGCATATTTGGCCAACAAAGCCCCTTACTAATTCTAGAACTGGACCTAATATAGAAATCTTTTGTTTGCCAATGTCTTAAGTCAACCGTCAAATAAAGATATTTTCAGAGATTTATCTTATCTATAGAGTTTTTTGCAGCTTCACAAATTAAAAGCTCCATTTATGCCAACTCCATTGATATTCACAAAGTATCGTTATCTGGACCAACCTTAGCAAGCAGTTATTACAGCCATTTGGATCCGTAGTAATAAGTAATAACACCCATGAACTTGCAAAGATGATCAGATTCCAACATTACAACTCTCTTTGATCCCTTAATCCACTACTCAGAGCATTCTGTATCAAAAACTATCCACCTTAACAATATCCTAAAGCACAACTGCAAAACAAGCATAGGTTATACAAAAGAAAGTAACCGGGCACCTAATTTAAATGTGCTTCAGTCAAATAGATAGCTTGACAGAAGTTGTAATCTTGGATTGGATCCTTTCTTTGCTATTAGGGACTCCTTCTTTGCTACCAAAATGGTAATTGGATTTTCTTGACTGATCTGTCTTAGTAAAGCAACATATATACGTTTCACTAACTGAATTTCCCAATTTTGACAATTTGTACCGTAATGTAAAAGCCATCATTCAAAAGAAAAAACTAAACAAAGAACTAAAGAAAACTTCATTACCTCAAATCTCAAAGGCCAAGCTGGTCGCTGATAAACTACAGTATCCTGTCCACAAAGGTCATCAATACAGAGGTACATAGTGGATGAACTAAAATACCTTTTTATTCTTGTAGCCCATACATCCACTCTTCTATAAGTTCAAGGTTAGGCTTATAACCAACATCCTTCATATTGATGGTTAAATGACCCAACATATCATATATCATGTTGCTCTGAGGATGCTTCCTATCTCTAGACACAAAACAGCTTGGATAGCTAGAAGTAGCAATCCAACTACATCCAACCTCCTTTGACAATCCCATTTTGCGCATTCCTCTTCTTACGTTATCGACAGACTGCCAGTTTCCTTCCTCTGCATATATATTTGAAAGCAGAACATGATAACCAGATATTCTGTCACTCCCCTCTAATTCAAGCAGCTTACTGGAAACAATTTTCCCCAATTCAAAATTTCTATGGACTCTGCAGGCAGCAAGGAGTGATCCCCATGTTCCCAAGACATTACCCTCTTCGCCCAACTGTTTAGCAAAATTATGCGCTTCATCCAACCGTCCAACTCTTCCTAACATGTCAACCACACAAGCATAGTGCTCTGCTGAGGGCTGAATCCCGTATTCTTCGTCCATCAGCTCAAATATTTGAAGGCCTTCATCAACCAATCCAGTGTAGCTGCAAGCAGACAAGATTGCTACAAAGGTAACAGCATCTGGTTTTAAACCATTCTCCTGCAAAGAGTAGAACAGCGCAAGAGCTTTTTTACCCATCCCATGCTGGCCATATCCCAAAATCATATTTGTGTATGTCACAGAGTTCTTCTCAGGGGATTTTAGAAAAATGCTTTCAGCATAATGAATGCTGCCAGATTTTGAATACATGTCTACCAAAGCTGAGACAACATAAACATTATTCTCAAACAAATTGCGAATTGCAAAACAATGTAGCTGCTTGCCTATTGCTATACTTCCTGACTGACTGCATGCTGGGAGAAGTGATGCTAAGGTAACAGCATTCGGTTTCACATTCTGCTCCAGCATCTCCTTGAAGACAACAAAGGATTGTTCAATTAATCCATTTTGAGTGTTTCCAGCAATCATAGCATTCCATGTGGCCTGATCTTTATCATTTGTGCAGTTTGACTGAAATATTGCTTGTGCTTCTCTAATCATGCTAGATTTGGCATACATGTCTATCAGGTAACTCTCCATCCCTTCAAATTGAATATTGTGCCTCAGAAGATAAGCATGGGTCTGTTTACCGATTTTCCTGTCCCTGAGATTTGATGCCGCAGAAAGCAGAATAGCAATTGTTATAGCATCAATTGCAACCCCCAGCTTTTGCATCTCATATACTAGCATCAAAGCCTCATCATCAAGTGCATTTTGTACCAAAGCAGACACCATGGTGTTCCACGATACTATATCTCTTTCCTCCATTCCACTAAAAACTTTAAAGGAATCACCAACACGGTTACACCTAGAATATGTGGCAACCATAGCATTTAGCAAAATAACCTGTGAATCCATGCATTTCTTTATCAGACATGCATGTAGCTGTTGAGCAAACTCCAAATTCTGCAACTGTGAAGTTGCCGTAAGAGCGGATACAAATGTCACATCATCAATGGGAATACCGTCCTCTGCTTCTACAGCTCCAAGAAAGAGATCAAGTGCTTTAAAAGGAAAATTGTTCTGAATGTACCCGCTAATCATAGAGTTCCAAATCTCTGTATTTCTTTCACAACTATTCTCAAATATTCTGCTCGCCAAATCAATGCAACCAAGATCAGCATACATAACAATCGCAGCACTAACAACAAACAAGTCCTTTACATATTCATTACCCAATTTCACAAGTGAACCATAAAGAACATCAGCGACTCTAACATCCCCTATTTCAGAGACCGCAGGAAAAACATTAACAAAACTAACAACAGTCGGCTTAATGCCTATTCTCATCATCATAACAAAACACCTAACTGCTTCCGAAAACTTCTTCCTTTTAACATACCACGAAAATATGGTATTCCAAGCAACAACATTTCTTTTACGCATAGTTCTAAACACCCTTTCAACTAAATCACAACGAGAACCATTTTCGATTCCAAGACAAGTGGAATACATATTCAACAAAGAATTACACACAATCCTACTAGGGTGAATACCCGAACGAAGAATGTGGCAGTGCACGGCTTTACCTACAAGAATCCGTTTCGTCTCAGCGCAAGCTTTGAGAACAGAAGAATAAGTATACTGATCACATGTCGATGAACCCACATGTTTCAATCGGGAATAGAATGAAATGGCTTCATGGGACATGTTGTTACAGATAAAACCAATGATAATTGTGTTCCATAGGACAGTACTCGGTTGAGGAATTGTGTCGAACAGTTGGCGTGCGAAATGGGGTTGGCCTTGTCTGCACAGTTCGCCTAAACGGTAACGAATTGTTCTGGGTTTGGACTCGTTTTTTACAGTGCATTGTTGTTCGTCGGTGAGAGTGTCGCTGTGGAGTAGAGAAGAGAAGTTTGGGTGATGGCTTAAGGTTAAAGAAGCTGGGCATTGGGAGAAAGTTGAGGAAGAGAAAGGAAGAGGAAGAGCTGAGGAGGACATTGTCAAACGCATTCGGACCTCAAAACTAACAAAACTCCCAAGCTCAGGAGTTCTTCGAGGATAAACTGGTAGTTTTAATTTCAACTGCTACTTATCTTTAAGTTGATAAGTATGTGAAATATCAAAATGCACTTACATTTTACTACAGTAGTTTGTAAATTCATATTTTGTTGGACTAAAAGTTATTAGTAAAACAAGTTATTCGTTTAATGTTTTCTTCAGGGAAAGGATTTGATTAAAGAAGTTCTTTGAAACACATTTTTAGCTACAAAGTCTTTATGGATAAAATACTTCAAGAGAAAGCCAGAAGTTTTGAGTTTGACTGATCATTAATATATTACTTTTTCCTTTTTCCTGTGAACATTCTTTCTTTCTTTTCTTTTTAAAGATTTTTGAATAATCTTAATCAAAACATAATTCTGTTAAGTCTAAAATGTCAGGGGTGTATATTCTTAAGCTTCATGCGAGGATGATTTATTTTTTCTTGTTGGACATTTTCAAAGAAAAAAATCTAAAGATGATGGTATTTTTATCAATTTTTGTTTGACTCCATATATTACCAATATTGATAATCTAATTCCACATAGTAATTAGAATAAAATAATGCATGACTTATACCGAAAAATAGACAAAAGGCATTCAAAGAATGTATATGATTGTGCAGAGTTCAATTCGATGATTATACCTCTTCTTTTACCAATCAAGCGGGCTCTAAAAGTATTTCCGCAAAACTTTGCATGATTCGCACAACTGCGGTTTACGCTAGATGTCCTTTCGGAGGATATCTAATTAATTTTTGTCCCTATTAATAAAACTTTAGCAGTTGTAGAGTTCCGCCAGAAAGTTCCCTTTTCTTTCTCCTTCTTCATCATCCTTATTCTTCTTTCAATAAATTATAAGCAGACAACTAAAATTAAAAAAAATAATAAGATATTTATTGTAGGGAATTAAAGATGCACTATTTATTTGTGGTTGAAATTATGTGGATAATACTCCCTTGAGCTTATATTGTCTATTCTTAATGATTTGGATGGTTTAGTTGGAGAAATTAAAGAACACCATTATTGAATTTTATTGAGCTTGGAAAAAGATATTAAAGAAAACAAAGTGAATCTATTGATTTTGAAGGTCTAGGTTGAATCTAACAATTAAAAATTATTGAATTTAGTATTAAAAATTAGTCTCAGCCCATTTGAAGCAAAAATATGTTGGTATAATTTTAACACAAGTTATGGCACCCGTAGGATTTTGTGGCTAATTTTGATAATTTTCAGGATTTGTGATTAAAACTTTGACGACCCATCGATATTTGATCACAAATCCTAGTGATCCATTATAATTTATTGCAAAAAAAAAAAAAAAGAATTGTTTTACCCTTGAAATTGGGTAACAATTGAATTTATAGTGAGACTAAGGATCCGTAAATTATTTCACTATCAGGTGAAGGCGAAATTCACGTGTTTATAATTGAAACAACAATGGAATGATCAAATTATAAATTGATAAGAGATTCTGAAGAAGAAAGATAATGAGAGAGCTTGCAAAGAATTCTATTTTTCAGATTATCCAAAAAGTGTCTGTACATAGGATGCATTTCATCCTTATAAACTCTTTTTCCCGCCTGGGTTAGCTGAAGAGTTTCTCCATTTAATGTTACATGGGTAAGTGCAAAGGTTACATAGATAAATGTAAAAGATACATGGATAAGTGTAAAGTCTTACAATAAAAGTGACATGCGAATTACAAAGGAAAACATCAATTATTACGAGATTCAGTATATTTAATATTTCTAAATAATGGCATGACTATCGAGGAAATACGAGGATATTCGACTCGTCCGGAGATGGAATGTGATGGGTTAGGATCGAACCTCGGCTGTTCGACCTCTTTCTGATCAACCGAACCGGATTCGGTTCTCGAATTATACTTCATGATTTCGGTCCATGCATTTCGACCTAGTGATTTCCGACCCGGCCTTGTTCAGTTGTATTCGACCCAGTACAGATAGTCCCCTCGTTTATTATGAAATGATAAACGACCTGAGCTTTTACCGTTCGACTCTCAAGATACGTGGCCGATATATCTACCAAGTATAATGTGTGGACAGGCTTCCCTTTCTTGATTTTATTCTGATGAGGGCAGCTTCGTGACGTATACAAGCTTCTTAGGCAAGCAATCATC